>JAPKID020000848.1:2224-16383 GCA_026931265.2 Tropidonophis doriae | reverse complement strand
GAGGAATGCAGTCTAAACCAACCATTTAATGGGCTTCATGCGTGTGTGGGATCCCCAGCTCTGATGGCAAAACCATGAGCATATTAATGACTAATTTATTATAGTATAAGCTTTCATGAAGTACATCCGCTGGCATCAGCATACACCTAATGTTCAAGACCATGTCAGCAGTGGGAGTTGAGGAACTCCTGGGGACAAAATGGCAAACTGAAGTTTGTGGAGCTGACGCTGCAGGGAAGGAACAACTGGTGAGGAGATCAACTCTTGGTTATTCCTCTCTGGACATGAAGATGACTTGAGATTGCCCACAAATGCTCTAGATCAGGGGTGAAATCAACCCACCTTCGCTACCGGTTCGCAAATTTAAGCATGCGCGTGCATATGCTTGCTTCACTCTCACTTGCCATTTCTATGCATACGCAGGATCTTCTGCCCATGCACCGAGTGTCAAAAACGGGACGTGAGGACGTCCGGCCAGGTAGGTGGAGCCTGCTACTGAGCGTGCCTGAAAAGGTAAGTAGAACACCGAGGGAGGGGGGGGGAGTGTGCCACGTGATTTAGATTAGCTAGAAAGCAGGAAATTCGACGATTCTAACTAATATAAATCGTGTGTCACAGTTGATCATTGGAAATACTGGTTCGCCTGAACCAGTAGCATTATTTTACTACCAGTTTGGGCGAACCAGTCTGAACCGGTAGCATTTCATTCTAGATTGTTACACCTTGCGAGAAGATTGCAAGACGGCAATCTTCGGTGGAATTAGAGCTCTGGGAAACAAGGGAATATCCATCTTGATAAAAGCAGGGTCAGCTTTGAAAGACCTCTGGGTCCAACGTACTTCCTTTTCTAATCACTTTCTGAAATTGATGGTTAATTGTTTTTTTTTAGCTTTAGGAACTTTTGGATTGACATGTTTTACAGCACTGCACGAGTTTCCTCCAAAACCTAGCAAAAGAAGCTGTAAATACAACTTTTAAGGACTGGGGAAAAATACGTGGGGACATAAATACAGAAGGGTGATTAAATCTTTGATTTTATAAAATTTTAGATTTAGGTTTTAGAAAATTACGAACGGACTAAAGATCCAGATAAATTTTAAACAAGATTATGAGTGCATCCTTCCTGTGGGAATATACTTTTGTTTTGAATTCTTTTTTGTTAAAACTATAAGATAAGGCATTAAAAATTCGACACTGTGGAGCAGGGGTCTCCAACCTTTGCAACTTTAAGTCTGAAGGACTTCAGCTCCCAGAATTCTCCAGCCAGCAAAGCAATTTATAGTATAATAAACAGTAATTTATTTTAAAGTTTACAACTAACAACAAACTAATATAAATTTTTAAAAAGCCCAAAAATTTTAAAAATTCAGAAAAGAAAAAAAGAGAATAGAAAAAAAAAATAGAAGAGAAAGAAAATTTTTTAAAAAACCAGTAGTCATGAAAAAAAGCATATAAAGAAGATACAATTACAATTTTAATAACTTATCACCTTTTCTTAAATACAACCCATGTATTCTTCCGTTATCTCCTTACCTATAACAAAATCCTTAAAGCCTTGTCATTTTAATACCAATGTCAGCATAAGGCCATTAAGGCTTATCAGAGAAAGCAACATAATCTATTTTTAACCCGGATCATATTCCTTTCTTTTATTTTGAACCATTTTGATCTTTAGGCCCTGATTTCATTTTTTTAAATTCCTTCATATAACATTCTTCACAGCTTTAATATGCCTTTTTAATAAATCCAATGTAGAAAAATTATCCTGGTCACTCTCTTGGCTTGTTTGTTGGTTTTTTCTTTTGCATGTCGAGTATAACATATTTTGCCCTATCATTCTTTTAGTTTAAATCCAGTTTCAAATCAGTCTCAATCTTGTGAGGGAGAATTTATTCCCATTTTATCTTTTAGATACAATCTGTCTATAGAGGCTGACACTATTAAGATTAATTTCTGAGTCCATTGTTCAAAACTATATTTCAGTAGGCCCAATATTAAAACATTTCACCTCATTCTGTATTTGTTCAGGTAATCCCAATCACAATTGGGATTGGCACTTCTGTTGCTAGGCGATACAGTCATTAAATGAGTCGTGACCACCCTAATTTTACTGACTTCTTTTCCATGGTTATTAAGCAAATCAACACAGTCATGAAGCAAATCTGTCTTCCTCTGTTAACTTTGCTTGCTGGATGTACATGCCAGCTGGGAAGGTTGCAAATCGCTATCACAGCAACTCTGCAACCATCAGAAATACATGCAGGTTGCTAAATGCCCAAATCCTGATCATTGTGATCATGGGAACATCATGACACTTGTAAGTGCAAGGACCAGTAGCTAATCACTTATTTCAGCACCACTGTAAATATCGAATGGTCACTAAACAAATGGTGATAGGTTGAGGACTATCTTTAAGTCAAATTTGAGTGTTGTCTTTTAATTGCAATCTTTAGCTCATTCTAGTTCTCTACAGCAGGGGTCTCCAACCTTTGCAACTTTAAGTCTGAAGGACTTCAGCTCCCAGACCTCTCCAGCCAGTAAAATCAGGGTGGTCACGACTCATTTAATGACTGCATCGCCTAGCAACAGAAGTGCCAATCCCAATTGTGATTGTTAGTTGAGGACTATCTGAACAAATACAGAATGAGGCGAAATGTTTTAATATTGGGCCTACTGAAATATAGTTTTAAACAATGGACTCAGAAATTAATCTTAATAGTGTCAGCCTCTATAGACAGATTGTATCTAAAAGATGAAATGGGAATAAATTCTCCCTCACAAGATTGAGACTGATTCGAAACTGGATTTAAAAATGACAAACTAAATGAATGATAGGGCAAAATATGTTACACTCGACATGCAAAAGAAAAAACCAATAAACAAGCCAAGAAAGTGATCAGGATAATTTTTCTACATTGGATTTATTAAAAAGGCATATTAAAGCTGTGAAGAATGTTATATGAAGGAATAAAGAAAAATGAAATCATAGTTCTAAGACATTTTGAAGGGCCTAAAGATCAAAATGGTTCAAAATAAAAGAAAGGAACATAAAATTAGTTTATATGATCCGGGTTAAAAATAGATTATGTTGTTTTCTCTGATAAGCCTGCTGACATTGGTATTAAAATGACAAGGCTTAAGGATTTTGTTATAGGTAAGGAGATACCGGAAGAATACATGGGTTGTATTTAAGAAAAGGTGATAAATTATTAAAATTGTAATTGTATCTTCTTTATATGCTTTTTTTCATGAGTACTGTTTTTTTTTTCTTTCTCTTCTTTTTTTTTCTATTCTCTTTTTTTCTTTTCTGAATTTTTTAAATTTTGGGGCTTTTTAAAAATTTGTATTAGTTTGTTGTCAGTTGTAAACTTTAAAATAAATTACTGTTTATTATACTACTATAAATTACTACTACTACTGGTATAAGACCGTGTGCGCAGTAACATGCTGATACATCCTAGAGAGGAATTCAAATCCCTCCCCCTCTCCCAAGGATGCATGTTTTTCATCTCTCCTCACATCAAGCAAAATGGAAAAGACAAATGATTGCTTGTGCTGCTGTGCCCATGTTTATATATAGCCAACCTGTCATGCCCAATCACTGAGAGCAAACGAAACTAGGCTCAAACCTTCAACGTCTAATAAAGCGTTCTAAACCGCCCACTCCCCACTCCCTCCCCTCCCTAGCCTTCTTTGGCATGTCTGTAAGCATGTTCATAATCCTGCCAGTTTACTCCTGTTATGTAAGGTGTTCTCTTTCTAGCCCAATTTTAGAAGAAATGATCATTTGGATTCCTCCATTATATCTAAAATAAAGCCAGGAAGTTTAGAGTTTATTGGTTTTTTATACCACCCTACTCCCAAAGGACTCAGTACAGCCAAAATAAAAACAGATATATAAATATATAAAAACAAATATATAAAAGTTATATATTTTGAAATCTTTTAAAAGATATAATTAAAATATTGGCCGAAAAGTGGAAAAAAACCAAACTAACCCTCATTAAGATAATAGAAATTTAAATTTAAAAGTTTAAACTTAAAAATTTAAAAATCATGCTTTATGCCAGCCCGGTTTGTTGAAAGAGAAAGGTTTTGAGACAGCGGCGGAAGGTGCGCAAGTCAGGGTTAGTTCTTAATTCTGGGGGCAATTCGTTCCAGAGGACAGATGCTCCCACAAAGAAGGCTCTCCCCCTGGGTGTCACCAGTCGACATTGTCTAGCCGACGGCACCATGAGGAGACCCTCTCTATGGAAGCGTATGGGCCAATGGGAGGCTCTCGGTGGAAGAAGACGATCTCATGAGATGAGCTAGGCTGAGAGAGAGAGTGACTGGTTCAAAATCACCCAGCTGGCTATCATTCCTAAGGTGGTACTAGAACTCACAGTCTCCCAGTTTTCTAGCCTGGTGCTTTAACTGCTAGACCAGGGGCGTCAATCTGGCAGCCTGCAGGTCTGATGCGTCCTGCACACACCCAACCCCAGCTCCACAAAGGGAAAAAAATGTCAGGATACATCACATGACAGCCAAGTTTGACACCTGTGTATTAAACCAAACTTTGTGTATTAGACAATACACCTGTGTATTAGACCAAATCTAATCCTATCTAGACCACCTCAAAGTGCTGAAGCAAGAACTGGGCACATGAAAAGCTTGCGACATTCTCTATCAAATTCCAGAAATTTCCCCGGGAGAAGGAGAATTTCTCGAATGATTTTTCTAGGGAAGCACTTCCCTTAGCGGTTGCACCAAGATGAGAGGAAGTCCCATTTGATGCCTTTCACTGACATTTCACTGAGCAAAAGATGTAACTGTTGGAAGAATAAACTTTCAGGAAAGACCAGACGGTGATCATAGCTCCCTGAACTCTCCACAATTAAAGAATTTCACTGAAATTCACTAATTCTCTTTCATCGAATTAAATAAAAACCTAAAGAAAGCATGCAGGAGCTGTTATTTGCCAGCTACTATGCAAAACTTCCCAATGACACCTGAGCATGCTTATTAGCAAGAGAATGTTCATAAGCGGCTCAGGAAAAATGGGGTATGAGAATTAGAATGGCCATTGGATGGGAATCTCATCACAGTGGATGGGAATACACAGATAGTCCTCGACTTACCACAGTTCATTTAGTGACTGTTGAAAGTTACAATGGCGCTTAAAAAGGGATTTATGATCATTTTTCACACGACTGTATCCCCTTGGTCACATGATCAAAATTCAGACTCTTGGCCACTCATGTTGATGACGGTTGCAGCGTCCCTGGGTCATGTGATCATGTTTTGAAACCTGACAAGCAAAGTCAATGGGGAAGACGGATTCACTTAATAACTGTATCACTAACTTAACAGCTGCAGTGATTCACTTAACAAGTTTGTCAAGCAAGGTTGTAAAATGGGGATAAGTTCACTTAACGAATGTCTCACTTAACAACATAAATTTTGGGCTCAGTTGTGCTCGTAAGTAAAGGACTACCTATATAATGCAACTTTCTGTTACAGGGCTCCCTTCAGAGGTGGTATTATACCGGTTTGGACCAAACTGGTAGCGGAAATCACAGGTGGCCCCACCCACTCACCCCAGCTCTATGGTATCCCATTTAGGCCCTTTTTCCTCCAAAAGCGCATGCGCGAAGGTTGTGTGCTCACATTTGCGAACTGGTAGGGAAGGTAAATCAATACCAACCCTGGGTTCCTTGCTTTAAATTTTCAATCTTTTTAATCTGTAATTTAAAATATATATGCTGTTTAAAGTTCAGATTCCACTGCTGACAAAACATTTTTGAGAAAAGCAATGATTCGTGTTTAGGGGGGGGAAATACCATCTATTTTGCTGAAAACAGGAGGTGTGAAATTAAATTTCGAACTGTGGTAAGAGTGTGAACCTTGGGAGGGAGGAAAACTAAGGTAAAGCAGGAAATGAAGCATTTAACCACAGATGGATGCTCGAATTAGTTAAGAAACAGATAATTACGAATTCAAAATACTTGGGATGTTCTTGTTGTTAATAGGTTAATATTGTAATTTAAAGTAAATGAGTACCTAAGAGAGATACGTGAACTACTTGAGTAGAAGAAGCATTTTTGAGAGGCCTAAGATACCAAAATCTTGAACAGAAGGACAGGTTAAGGACAGAACAGTAAATAAAGTAATTTTAAAAACCCTCCAAATAAAATGGACTGGTCTTTCCCAATGAAAATAGATACACTGAAACTCCTGAAGGGCTAAATAAAAATATAGCTTGATATATTGCTGCAGTTCTATAGATGGTGGGAATAAATAGAATATTGAATAAACACTATCAGATGTCACATTAGGAGACAAGCCAGAGGACATATTAACACTGAAGAGGGGAAAAGCTGGTGGTTGTTTACTCAAAATAAAGTAAGGAAGGAAAGCAAAGAAAATAATTCAGCAAGAAATATAAGCATCAGACATGAGGTGGATTCCTACTGGTTCATACTAGTTCAGGAAAACTGGTAGTGGTAATTGAGCCTGGGTTGTCAAACCAGTAAGGACAACAGGCTGGCCACGCCCCAAACTGGTCCCCCAGTCACAGCTCACTCAATCACCCACAATCGTTTGCCCTGCCCGCCTGCCCACTGCTTGCTCGCCTTGCCCGCTGCTTGCCCCATCCGCCTTACCCTCACTCGCTCGCTCAACACTCATCCCACCTATCCAAGCCCTATATATGCCTTTGCCACACGGCCTAGCCTCCAGCTATGTTCCTCGCCAATTGCCTCTGCACCTCACCTGCTCTGCTCAGCTCACCAAAGATAAGTAAGCACGCTGCCCACTTGCCCTGGGTCGGGGGCCAGGGCCCCAGGGATGTATCATTTTCTGAGGACTCAGAACTGCTGCTCTCTCACTGCTGGCCTCAGCCAGGTCAAGGAATATGCCATTCCCCGGCTCCGGCCTTGCCCTCTTATCAGTGCACCTTTGCAGCTCACCTTGGCCAAGTTGGGGAATGTGCCAATCACCAGCTTCAGCCTCGACCTCTCGCCACTGCCCTCTTGCAGCTGTGTCAAAAAATGTGCCATTTCCCAGCTCCACCCATGTCCTGGAGCCACTGTCCTCTCGCTGCCCCACCCTCCCTACAGCCCCAGCCCTTGTCCTGCTTGTGAGCCACTGCCTCTTTCTTCAGGGCGAGCTACTTACCTTCTGTGGTGGCTGGTCCAGAGCCCTCAGACGGCAAGCTGCCCAGAGCTTGGAAGAAGCTCATCAGCCTGGTGAGAAGAAAGCTGAGCATGCAATCTGTGGCCAGCAGCTAGTTGGAAAAGAACCCTCTTTGAGGCCCAGAGGATCGGAGGCTTCTTTTCCACCTAGCTGTAGGCAGGCTGGTGAGAAGAAAGCTGTGCATGCACAAAGATGGCAGCAGTGACTGGAGGACTTTTTGGCACCCTGCAGCCAGTGGCTGGGTGGGAAAGAAAACCTCTCACTCACCTTTTTAAGAGTCAGCAGCCTGACTGCTCCCACCAGGCAGCCAGACAAAGTCTGGTGCCATGCTATGGAGCTGGCCTGGGGAGGCAGGGAGCCACTCAGCCAGGTGACTTCCGTGACAGCCATGGAAGAAGCATCCCTTCTAATCTCTGACAGGCCTTCCCCATGGTTGCAGCTGGAGCACCCCGCTCCTGATGGTTCGCTGAGCCAGACTGTCAGACCAGCTGGGTCCCCCCACCCAAAAAAAGTGTCCCAATTTTTTTTCCCATTGTTTCAAAAATTCTCGCTATCAGTTCAGTGGGCGTGACTTGGGGGGGGTCATGTGACTGCATGTGCATAAGTGATGTCAAGTTTGCCATGCCCACACAGTCACATGCCCCCACCTAGCCACACCCACTGAACCAGTGGCGAAAATTTTTGAAACCCACCACTGCATCAGACCTCGATGCATCATAATGACACCAATGATCTTCTCTATTGTCAGAACTCCAATGTAAGACCACAACCATGCTGGTATCGCTTCATTTCATAGGCTGAAGCCTCCTGGCATCACTCATTTATCAAAAGTACAGCGCTTGTGGCTCTTTTGCAAACCGGTTCTTATTCACAGGATTTGAAAATTATTTGCAAAAGATGTAGTCCTATACCCAGGGGAAATAACATGCCAAAAAACTTTAATGAAGTGCTTAACAAGGTGAAAATAATGCTTGTCAAGGAAAGTGTATTAAGAAACAGTGTACAGTATAAAGGTAGTCCTCAACTTACAACAGTTCATTTAGTGACCGTTCAAAGTTACAACAGCACTGAAAAAAAGTTGTTTATGAAAGTTTTTCACACAACTGTTGCAGCATCCCTGTGGTCACCAGATCACAATTTGGTTGCTTGACAAATAGTTCATATTTATGACGGTTGCAATGTCCTGGAGTCATGTGATCACCTTTTGCAAACTTCTGACGAACAAAGTCAATGGGGAAGCCAGGTTCACTTAACAACCCTGTTACTAAATTAACCAATGCAGTGATTCGCTTAATAGCTATAGCAAGAAAGGTCATAAAACGAGGCAAAATTCACTTAACCAACATCTTGTTCAGCAACATAAATTTTAGGCTCAATCAAGCCCTAAATCAAGGACTATCTGTACCTCGTTTTTTTGTGCTTCATTTTGTGGCGCTTTGCAGATACTGCATTTTTTTAATAACACTCTCCGCCAGTAAAATATTTATGACTTGCTGAAGGCTTAAATGATTAGCATTTTTTAGCAATAAAGTATTTTTAATTAAGGTATGTACATTCAGAGGTTGTTGTTTTTTTAGATTTAATGCTTTGCACACTTAATAGACATCAATACAGTGTAAACATCACTTTTATATGCGCTAGGAAACCAAAACACATGACCGGCTTTATTGCAATATTCACTTTATTGCGGTGGTCTGTAACCAAATCAGCAATATCTCTGAGGTAGCCTGTATATTAAACACATGAGATATAGTGTTTTTAAATGATTGACAAATGAAGTACAATAGAATATTCAGAGAAATACGTGGCCCTGACATAGACCATGCTTAGAAATCAACTTGATATATTCCTCAGTGGAGGCTGGTGATAGATGTGAGCTGTAACTCCATAAAGAAGCAGGATTTCTCCATCTCCACATTGAAAAAACCAACTTCCTATTCTCAAGAGTCTTCTTTCTATCTACGGTTCAGCTCCTAAACAAAACAGTTAATAAAATTCCTCAAAGACCAGAGTGACTATCTTGTACTAGCTCCACATTCGCGTGCGATGAGGAACAACAAAACACCATTCTGGAATGTTTGTTCCCAGTTCCAAAGTATGGGTTAAATCCAGACAAAACAAATGCAGGAGCATCTACTAAATGACAGATGTCATTCACCTGAGAATTTTACCTCATGGATTCAGCGGTCAAAGGACTGGATTTCCATAATTACTTTTAATTGAGCATTAATGAGTAATTAACCTGCCACCTGTATGGCAGTTCTTCGGTAATTATTGGGTCTGATGGGTTTTGCTAGCTGGAACAGGAGATATTTTAAGATTCTGAGGGCCTTCCATATATCTACACCTTACTGAGGGTGGGTTCCAGCAGGCACTGCTGCTGGTTCGCTCATGTATATGATGTGCGCATGCTCTTAATGCAGGCTGTGTGCTCATGCACAATGCAATTAAAATTGTTCTAGGCACGCACAGAACTGAAAAACAAGATGGCGTCACCTACAGCTCTGCCCAAAGAACCGGTTCAGGGGTGTGGCAGGCCTGGGTTGCTGCCAGTTCCAGCGACCCAAGCCGCCAAACTACTACCGGTTTGGCTGAACCAGTCCAAACCAGTAGGAACCCACCACTGGAGCCCAGGATCATTTATTACTATGTCCAACTACAAGCCTGTTTCACTAGGTCACTTTTCAGTAAATATTTCACTTCTCTTCTCCATTTTTAATTTTCCAGAAATCAACAAAAGAAGCTGATGGGGAACAGAATATTAGCTCCTATTTCTTCAGTACTGTAATTCTCCACTTCCTAAAACATTTTTTTCCTTTTTGCCACCCCCACCCACATTGGAACAGAACTGGAAAATTATTCCTTTGCTAGCTCACTATAGCCTAAAAAGTAATCTATTTTAGGATAGTACTATAGCCCTGCATGTTTTGTTTTTTAAGACTGGCTTGTACTCGAATATTTATGTCATTTATGTTAATAGAAAAAGGATTCTAGAGAAATGAACAATATCGTTTGCTGTTTAATCTACTTGAGAGAGGAATAGAATAGAATTCTTTATTGGCCAAGTGTGATTGGACACACAAAGAATTTGTCTTTGGTGCATATGCTCTCAGTGTACATAAAAAGACATGAAAAGATACATTCATTCAAGAATCATAAGGTACAACACTTAATGATAGTCATAGGATACCAATAAGCTATCAGGAAACAATCAATATCAATAAAAATTGTAAAGATACAAGCAATAAAGTTATACTCCTGCAGTCATAAGGAATCTCTATGAATGTTTAAGGCTGCTGTTTTCTTCCCGTAGAAATACAATATTTTCCTATTCATGGGGGTGATGATGTACGTCTGTTCCAGATTTTGAAAAATCATTTTAGGAAACAGGCACTGCAAGTTGTACACAGCCAGTTTAACCATTAATCATTGCAATAAAAAGGAATTGCCAAACTTTGCTACTGCATTGTTCACAGTGGGTAACTGGATATTGGTAATTGTCTGATTTTCTTTTCATTGAAACAATGTTCTTTAAAGTATCTGGAACATAAATTCAGGTTGTGCTAGGTCCCCCCTTTCATCTTTCAGTCTGGGCCATTTGCCCAAAAAGTTCATTTTTCCACCATACTTCATCAAGAGCATTTATACAGCAATTTCTTATGTAGCTTATTTAAAAAAAAAACCATGCTAGTACCACCCCTGTTAGAGAAGTTAGCTACATGCAGCTGTTTGGTGGTTCGTGAAAAAACAGTTAGTTGTTCATTTATGTATTTGTTTGGTGTTCCAATGGACACAATCCCAACACTGAGAGGCCTTGTATAATGAGTTTTTTGGACTTCACATACATATCCCATCAAGCTCAGATTAATATCCTCTACCACTTGGTCACCTTTCTGAGGTTAAAAATCACACGTGATAATCCGTATAATAATAGATGCCTATCGCCAAGTGCTCATAAAGTAAAAGAAAAATTCTGATTGGTACCACTTTAGAAAGCCCTAGTAAAACTACACTTGCAGTAAGTACTACTGCATCCAGTTCTGCTCACCACAATATAAAAAAGATGTGGAGACTCTAGAAAGAGTGCAGAAAAGAGCAACAAAAATAGATAGGGGGTTGGAGGTTAAAACAAACGAAGAACAGTTACAGGAATTGGGTACATCTAATCTAATGAAAAGAAGGACTAGGGGTGACAAGCTAGCACTGTTTCAATATTTAAGGGGTTCCTACAAAGACGAAGGGGTCAAACTATTTTCCAAAGCACCAAAAGCCAAGACAAGAAACAATGGATGGACCCTAATCAAGGAGAGAAGCAATCTAAAACTATGTAGAAATGTCTAACATTGAACGCAATCACCCAGTGAAACAACTTGCCTTCAAAAGTTGTGTTCCCTCACTGAAGGCTTTCAAAAAGAGATTAGACAACCATTTGTCTGAAGTGGAACAGGAGCTCCTGCAGAGCAGGGGGTTGGACTAGAAGACCTCCAAGGCAGGAGTGAAATTCAACAGGTTCTGGAGAACCAGTAGCAGAAATTTCGAGTAGTTCAGAGAACCAACAAATACTGGCTGGCCCCAGAGTGGGGTAGGAATGGAGATTTTGCAATATCCTTCCCCCAGGAGTGGGGGGGGGGGAATAGAGATTTTGCGGTATCCTTCCCCTGCCACGTCCACCAAGCCACCCCCACAGAACTAGTAGTAAAAAAAATTGAATTTCACCACTGCTCCGAGGTCCCTTCCAACTCTATTATTCTACATTTTGTATTATTGACCATGGACGAACAAACAGATTCTACAAATTCTACATTTTATATTATTGACCATGGGCGAACAAACAGAGAACCCAGAAAATACAACCCAGACAGTTATTTTTTTTTAACCATCTGGAAATTTTCTTAAAGTTCCATTTCAGCTACCTCACCAACAGATTTAAGTTAATCCATATACATTTGAAGGACAACAGATGGAAAACAATCTGCAGAGTACTCAGCAACATCTACCAGTGCCCAGGAAGAAAAAAGAAGGAGGAGGGGGGTTGGAGAATTGAAGAGATGTAACATAATTTAAAGAGGCAAGTTAAGCCATCCATCATAGTATCTGTTGTAGTCAGGATATCTATATAGCCATGTCAATTTGTATGCCCATAAGCACTCAGTCTATCAATCTAGCCATTTCACCACAGTCCTGCTTGTCATTCTATATTCTGCCAGTCTCAAGCTTAGCAGTATTTTCTTTTAAAATCTTTGACCTTCCATCTGTTCGTGGGTCTGCACTAGGAGCTGAAGCAATGTCTCACATCTGTGGTTTCTCCGTTCATGCCTCCAGCACCAAACCTCAGAACAGGACATAATTAGAAAAACTCATCCAGTTGTTTCCCTGGTGCTGCACATGAATTATGGGATGCTGAAGCTGAATCTGTTTTTTTCTCTCTCTCTCTCCTTTAAGAGAAGGGAGGAAAAATCTCTCTCACGATCCGGATGGATGTGGCAATTTAGAGAGGCTAATATTTGCCTTGGAATAGAGTGGAATCATTAGTCTCAATTTAAATGATGGAAGAATATTCTTAACACACGATTATTTGTTATTAAACCAAAGGGGTTTTTTTCCTAAGTAAAAAAGCAAGACTGGCTGCTCAAGGAATAGTTGGGGAATAGTTGAAGGACAAAACAAAACTTAGCTCTTTTCTAGAACCAATAAGAAAATCATTTTTCCTGGTCATTCTCTTGATTTAGAATTTGTGCTAAATTCATCATCAGCAAAACTTCGGTTGAAGTGTCTTATTTCAGTTTTTTTAAAAATCAGAAGAGAACTGAAATTAAAACACTTCAACTGATGTACTGATGATGTTACCTAGCCTGGTTACGAAATGCTCAGAAACTGAACAAGCTCAGAGAACAAACCCCCACTTGAGCTACAAATATTTTCCACAATTGCTAATTATTTCAAAATTACAAGTGATCCTCTCAGCAACAAGTTTGAAAAACTGCCTAGCGAATAAAACGTCATCCCCACATAGAGAAGGAAAATTAAATTACAGCTTAAAGAACTTGAAGAATATAAAATAAAGGGCAAAAAGCTAAGTAAGAATTTAATCCAAGAAAGTCTTGAATGAGTTAATGTGTTTCTCACTTCAGATTGGCAGATAACCAATTTGGAGAAGGGCTGCAAAAGAAGAAACTTCAGGAAGCATATGCAGCTCATGTAATGCAATAATACAACAATGGGGGTGGAATTTTTTATTGTCTAATTAGATAAATTTCCTCATACAATACAATCAAACTATGTTGAAAGATTTGCCAAATAATGGGAAGCATAATGAAGCTGAGTGGAAGCAATAACATGCATTAATAGCCAATGACTGAATAATGAACCAAAGCTCACTGAGCATCTGTTTCTGTGAACTTTAATAAACGAACATTTTAAATCCAGGCAGCTTTTGCTGTGGGTCAGTACAGTTGTGCACAAACAACTTGAACTTTACTCTGAGTGTTTGCTTCATCATGAGATGGAGAGAAAAAATCTTCCTCATTTAAAACCATCAGGGAATTGAAAGTAGAGAAAATTAGAGATTGGTCTAGTTAATATCCATTCACAGTTTGGGACTGAGATGGCTTTCAAAACTCCTGATTTGCTCAAAGGTCAGCTTCGAGTGGCAGGCGCTCTTGTCATTAGAGAAGGCAAAGCAGCCATTTTGACATGTCACAAAAGGGCAGTCAGAGGTCAGTCAGTGTATTATTCTTGCATTTGAACTGCCAAGAAAGAGATAGGACTATATGACCTGAGACCAGGTTCCCATTAACACAACTTGCAATACAATTCCTATCTTTCATTGTATAGTTATCTTCACTCATTCTCACTTTCGCTCTTGGAAGGAAATTGTAGAGAGGCCTTTGATGTTATTTGTTTTACTAGAACCGACAAACCAAAAAGAATGGCTTCATTTGTTCTGAGGTCTTTGGAATAGCTACAGAGAATCAGCAGGTGAC
>JAPKID020000847.1:0-16385 GCA_026931265.2 Tropidonophis doriae | reverse complement strand
GGCTGGCTCTCCTCCTCTTCCACCGCCTGCTGCCTGCCTGGGTCTGGCTCCTCCCTCACCAGCCCTCCCCTTCTGCCTGCCTGCCTGACCACCAGCCCGCTGCTTCCTGCCCGCGCCCCATGCCTCTGAGCACGTGCAGAGCACCTGGCGCCCGCCCGGCCCCACTACCCCACCAGACGCCTACCTGCAGGTGCCCTGATTGGGGGGTAGAAGGGAGGGAGCGGGTTGGCCTGCGTGCTCCCCAGCCAGTGAGGGAAGTGGGTGTGCCTCCCCCCCCCTTTGATGGGTCCCACTTTAGTCAAGTTGAAATCTGGTCACCTTATGCTACATGGAACTATCACCCTAATATTTCCTGCAAATGATGATGTAAGAAGTTTATTAAAAGTGATGGTTTCAGTATCTCTTTGTTGCTGAGAAATGGTCACCTGGAGTTTTGTAGCCCAAATGTGATAGCTGAAGGCATGGTGACAGACAAAAAGAGCAGTTGTTTCCCATATGACTGCTTATGCTGCTGTTGCTGCTGCTGCTGCTGACCAACCCAGAAGGGTTTCTGGAAACTGTCCTGTCTTGGTTTAGGATGGGGTCTACGTGGCCTAGATGAGAACAAGCTCCTGCTTTTCTTCATCGACATTGTACTTTGGACACTAACCTGGGACTTCTCTACAAATATCCCTTCCGGTTATAATGAACTACCATATTTTTTGGAGTATAAGATGCAACCTTTTCCCCCCAAAAGAGAAGAGAGTGAATAACTGGGTGCATCTTATACACCAAATATAGCATTTTTGGCCTCCTGAAACCCTGCTTCCTTCACAAAAATGGATGTGCAGAGGGTTTGGGAGGTCTACAAAGTGCTCCTGGGGACTGGGAAGGGCAAAAACAAGAGAAAAATGGGCCATTTATTCCTTGTTTTTGCCCCCTCAGAACCCAGAAGCACTCTAAAAGCCTCCTAAAGGCTATTTATGTCCTTTTTTAGGCAAACAATGGGCCTGTTTTCATAAAAAACAGGCCATTTTTTGCTTTTTTGCCCCCCTCCCCCAAGCCCCCAGGAGCACTTTGCAGGCCTCTCAAACTGTCTGCATGCAGAGAGTTTTGGAGGTCTGCAGAGTGCAAAAACTTTTTTTTTTAATTTACTTCTTCAAAATCTTGATGCGTCTTATACTCCAATAATACTGTAAATTCTGAAATAACAACATCAAGCAATCAAATGACTGGGAATATATTAATGCAAAGTCCTTTATTATGAGAAATAACAATTGATCACAGTGGTAGTCCTCAACTTACAACCATTCATTTAATGACCATTTGAAGTTACAATGGCACTGAAAAAATGACACACTTTTTCACACTTGTTATGTTGTAGCATCCCCATGTGATCAAAATTTGGATGCTTGCCGACTGGAATAGATTTAGGATGGTTAGTGTGTCCCGAGGTCATTTTCACCTTTGGTGATGTTCTGACTAGCACAATCCACAGGGAACCAGATTCACTTAACAACCATGTCACTAACTCAACAATTGCAATGATTCACTTCACAACTGCTTGGAAAACTTTAGATCAGACTAAGAAAGAGCCTTACCGGTTGTCCTTGACAAACTATGGCAAGAATGGTCAAAAGTGGGATAAAACGCATTTAACTGTCTTGCTTAGCAACACAAATGTTTGGCTCAGTTGTGGTCGTAAGTCAAGGACAACCTATAAGGCTTTTTCTTAGTTTGATGCAGTTTTCTAAGCAGTTTCTGTGAAAAGGAGATACATCTAAATGGACAGTACAACCTCATAAAAAGTTCTTTTGAATTTATCATGATGCTTTTAGCTTTTTATATTCCCTCAGTACCTTTCAAAGCTTAATGGGCTGCATTTCTGGCGGATTTGCTGTGCACCACATGTTCAGTTATCAGGACAAGGTGATTATTTTTAAGGCAGATTTCTCAAGAGCACTCACATTACCTAAACGTTTTCATCTGAATGCCACAGAAAAATTTAAACTATAAGCCAGTGAAATGCAGCATGTAGACCTTGGCAATATCTATGGAGAATAGAATCCACCTATGCCTGTTCAAGATATGATGAACACGTAAGTATCAAAGAAATCCTTCTCAATTTTGCTTCCTGGAGAGTACTCAGCTTAGTGGAAATTCTGAGTGAAGAAACAAGCATTTTCCAAAAATCTTTATTAGGAACCTAAGTTAAAGATACCTAACCAACAACTCAGGGAAACAAGTGGACCATCTGCTGATATTTTGCTTCAGATATCTACTATGTATCTACCATCTAGAAAATGCATATGGCTGAATCAAACATAGATCTGAAAAAACTCAGAGTAAGCTAACTATTTGTGGGAGGTTCCCTTGAAGAACTCAATTAATCAGTATTAGATAATTTCCATGAACTAGAATCCATTGCAGCAGATGCATAAATGTGTAAAAATTCTTTGAGAATTATAATACCTGTCTTTGAACACTCTGGCACCAAGTGCAATAATATAAGCATGAACACATCTAGATTGCAATGTTAGTGAATGTTTCTGAATATATCAAAAAGATATTCTATTCAATAACTTGTTCTTTGCAAAAAAAATGTTCATATGTAAATGTGGAGCCAAAGTCATTTTTATTTATTGGTCATAAACCTACTTTGCTGTAACAGCTTAAGGAGCTTATGTGAGGAAGCTGTATAATGGTTTTTGAATCCTGGATGCTTTCTTAGTTATATGGGTAACTTTCCTGTCAGCCCCTGTGTTACTGACCTCAGAGGTGGTTCCAACTGCCAACAGTCAGTCATTGGTGTGATGTCTTGCCTTGGAGAATTCAATCATTATCTATTTCATTTATTGAGAGTTGGGAATGATAAAAGGAGTAAGAAGATGCCTAGAGCACAACTGGCAGGAAATTCAGCCCCAACCCACTCAAGCTAAAAGTTCATATTGAGCTCTATTCTAAAGGTAGATTATGGTGCAAAAATGTGATTTCATTATCTCATTTGCTTGTGTAGAATGGAATAAGCCATTTAAAACTGGATAAATGAATGATTTTCTTGTGTGCCCACTCTATTTCATGGATAAAATTTCTCAAATATACCTGTTATACATTGTGACAATGTCAGGATCACTCTCAATTTTCTTTTTCTTGGAATTATTCCTATAATACCCCCCTTAAAGATTTAGACAACATTCTTGTAGTTTGAGACCTATTTTCTAAGATATTTTATCCTTCAATAAAATTAACAATCTGTCTTATTGAAAATAGTGGGATTTATTTTTTAATAGAATGCCATCAAATTCAACTTGTTTGGTTAAATACTTGAAAGTGCAGTATAAAAGCTCCAGATTTGGGGGAATGTGGTAGGTAATGAATGAAAACAGCAAACATCTCTTTCAGTTTCTCCTGATTAGCATAAGAAAAAAATCTGCCTTTGCCTCCCAGCAACTTGCCTCCTGGCAGCAAATGGCAAACAACCTGTTTGTTTCAATTTAGCCTTATTAGCCCAAGGGGGATAAAATCTGCCTCTGCAGCAAACAAGTGTTTCAGTTTCAATTTCAGTGCAGCATGATTAGTACAAGCAGCTGATCGTCGGTTGGATTGGCCACCTGATGATCAGCTGTTTCAGGCTGCAGGGATTGCCATAGCCTATTGTCACCACTGTGCGCCTCATTTTCAGCTTCTGCATGCCCCATTTTCCACCCGTTCTGGGCAGCAGAGATTGGAACGGGCGGAAAATGGGGTGTGCAGAGGCTGAAAAAGGGGTGTGCAGAGGCGGCAATAGGCAATGGCAATCCCTGCAGCCTGAAACAGCTGATGTTCAGGAGGCTGATCCAACCGACAAATCAGCTGCTTGTGCTAATCAAGCTGTGCTGAAGCTGAAACTGAAACAGGCTGTTTGCTGTTTGCTGCAAGGAAGCAAATTGCTGGGAGGCAGAGGCCAAAGGGTGGGGGCCAGTTGGTGGGCAGAGCTACATTCGGTGTATAAAACACACCCAAATTTTCACCCTCTTTTAGGAAGGGAAAAGTGTGTCTTATACTCCGAAAAATACGGTAATTCTCTTGCAAAATCTTTCACCAGTGATTTGTAGATATTTTGGCACAGCAGAGGAAACCATAAGGCAGGCATAGTTTCTAGGAACTCTAAACAAGGTGGACTGTAATCAAGAAAAGGTTAGGGTCTGGCCTAGAAGATATTCCAAGCAGAGTCATCCATAATCACTCAGGAGAATGGAGCTTACCAACTGAACCAGCAAGAGAAAACACAGCTTCTTTTGGTGCCAATCTCAAGATGTGATAGCGAATTAAAAGAAGGATGCTATAATTATTTATTTTATTAATTAATTAAATATCTTTGCTTCCTATCTCACTGATATAGCCACTCTGGCCAGTGTGCAGGCTTATAGTTTCAAGCATGGAGAAAATTTGTGCATTACTGATATTTTTGGGGGATATATTCTTAAATAGCTAATGGGTGCCATCTTATTTTCCCTTTAGTTATCTCCTGGGACTTGTACCTAGTTTAGTATTGAGGCAGGGCATAAAGCGATTTTTAGACAGAAAAGTGAGATGAGTCGGGGTCAGACTAGATGATCTTTAGTCATTTTTATTTTTACGCTTTTTAAGGTACAAAAAGCATCTTTGAGACAGGAAGCTCCAACTCAGGAAATTCAAATGTCAAACCACAAACACCTGCTTGTAAGTAGGTCGAGTTCGTTGGAAGTCCAAGTCCCTTGCAAGTCAGACATAGGGCTTAATCACTTAAGTCAGAATGAAACTAGTGTTTCCTTCATGCTTCTCTGCCTAGCAATAAGGAGCTTAACCAATCAGCGATGTGTTAAGTGCTGTTTTCGTCAAAGTATAAGAATGCATGTTTGCTATCAGAAGACTGTTCAGAAGTTACATGCTAGCCTTTGACTAGCTTTCTGAACCTGGCAGCCATAAATAAACTTTTCCTGATTCTGAGAAGTCTAAGCCTCGTTATTTCCTGCAACAGTATCCAGACTTATATCATGTAGGTTAACTTCCAAATCAATAATATCTACAATCCATTCTCAATGTAGTATACCTTACAGGTGATTGTAGTAATGATCCCTGATGTGCTATTTTATGATCTCCCACCAACCACATCAACCAAACTACAGCAATTAGCAGTATTACGGTAACTTAAAAGATAAGTCTTAAAATTTACTGCATTACATACACTCCAAGTTTATTTATTGGACAGATTTTCTAAGGGATATGATCTTCTGGTTAACTTAATCCTTCTACTTCGCTCAGGACAAGCAAAGCTCTCAGGCACATACAACTTAAAAATCTCCGTTACTAGGTTTAGGGCCATAATAAAAGACTTTTTAAGGCAATTATTATTTTATCAGAGCAGATCAGAATAGCTATATGGCTTGACATCAGGAAGCTAACCTAAATTTTGTCATTTCAATACATGTCTCACAAACTGAGAGATTTCTTCTCCCTGCTGTGTTTGATCTTCATCATTGCCTGAGAAATTATTAGGAACAATATCTTTTTTTTCAACTACAGACACATTTTAAGTTCAAGTATTTTAGCACCTGAACTCAAGTGAGAATAATAAATGCCAAAAAATATTTATAGCTAGGTATATTGAGAGTTTCCAGTTCCCTCTACTGCAATAACATGCATCCATCTGCTAATAGTATTAGAGTTGCCTTTTAAAAATACTAATATGATCCAAAATTAGAAGACTGTGGTATACCATAATAAATGTTGCATCTGTTTAATATAAACCAATAATTAAATTAGTTGTAAATCAACCAGCAACAGTCATTCTTTTGGCCTTCGGCTTGTAAAAGAATTCAACCTGATCACACATAAGTGTTGAAAACTCTTAAGCTATTCCCTCTGGCATGCTTCTAGAATTCAGACAGTGTAGTGTATCAGTAGATTTTTTAAAGAACTAATGTATAGGACTTTACTCCCAGTCTTCAGATACATTGGCTGCAGTTATAAAATTCTTTTTTTTTTTATTACTGGTGGGTGTGGCTTCATGGGCGTGGCACAGGAAGGATACTGCAAACCTCAATTCCTACTTCACTCTGGGGCCAGCCAGAGGTGGTATTTGCCAGTTCTTCGAACTACTCAAAATTTCTGCTACTGGTTCTCCAGAACCTGTCAGAACCTGCTGAATTTCACCCGATTGGCTTGGTATGTTGGGATGAAGTAGAAGATCAACTGGGCTAGTGTACCATTTTGATACTAGCAACTAGGTCTAGACCTTTAGCAACCAATTTCTCAGAGGAAATTAAGCTAGCCATGTACATAGTTTTCAATATTTATTTTATAATTTTTATTTTAAAATAATTTCAATAATATGCAGAAATCTCCTTGTCCTTTTCCCTCAGTTATATGACTCACAATGGGGCAATATTTTGCAGCCTTCCCTTTCTAAGACCAGCTGGTCAGCATGTCTATCTTTTTGTCCCTTCATACCCCTTGTAGAAAGGAAGTGGTCTTAGGTAGAGGTTCTTACACACTCTGCAGCCCATCAGTGGTGCCCCACCATGCCCAGGATTTAGGAGAAAACCATGGCCATGGTTAAATCTTCTACATTGGTGCCCATGTAACATGAAAACACTTTTTCAGAGGTTTTGTAAAGAGAAATAGACATGAGCCAGGCAGAAGAGTTAGGAAGCATGACTTTCTCCCATACCGCAAGTTCATTGGCAGCTGAGATGGCCACACTTACTATGAAAAGTCATCATACTGTCATAGCAAAGATAGGTGTTGGCCTTTCAGTCCATGAAGCAAATATGGACAGAGATGCTGTGGCCAGGTTCACAACCTTGCTTCCTTGGCAACCAGGGGAGCAATGGCTACTTTTTGAACCTGGATGGAATTCATTTGGGATTAGGGTAGCTGGGCAACCTGGTGGCTGATTCTCTTGATGGCCTTTGGCTTCTGCCCTTCATGTGGGAAGCTGTTGGTTCATGAAAAACAGAGAAGCACAATCACGTGGCACAAAGCACAGAGACAATCATAGATTCATTGAGTTAAAGGGAGTTCTAGTCCCACCCCTTGCCCAAGGCAAGAGATCTCGTACTATCCCAGATAACTGATTGCCAAATCTTTTTCTTGAAAATCTCCAGCAATGGAGCACACACAACTCCAGGAGGCAAACTGTTCCTCTCTTAATGGTTTTCACCATCATGAAATTCCTCCTTATTTCCAGGGTTGGATCTCTTCCACTACTTCTTGTCCTACCCTCAGCTGTTATGGAGAATCAACACCCTCTTCCCTATAGCTGCCCTTCTAGTACTGGAAGACTTCTACTATGTCTCCCCTCCCTCTTCTTTTCAAGGGGTCCTGGAACCCAACCTGCGTCTCTGCTGGGCCTCTTGGGCAACTTCCTTTCCCTTTTGGGCAAGCACAGCCTGGCATCTCTTGCCCATCTGTTAGTGGGCCCCAATTCCACTAACAGACACTAATGGACACCATAATATTGAAAGCATATAGAATATCAGTGAACTGATAGACAACTGATCAGACAACTGATAGCTTCCCAGAATCCCCTTGTAGGAGAGATGGGTGGGATAGAAAATTAATAACTAAAAATAAAACTATGGGTTAGTTGTTCTCTTTTAAAGGTAGTTTCATCTCTGGCAATCAATGATTTCTAGATTTTGTGTTGGTCACTTTCTTGTGGCAAGTGTTTTAACTCATGACAATTTTTGCAGCATAGCTCCATACCCCTTCTGAGATTCTATAAGTGCATTAATTTATGCCCTATAGGTGGTGCCTCAGAATATGACTGAATATGCCTGCTCATTACAGTCGTTAGGTAAAACATGTCACAGAACAGTCGATCTCTGTTCTTCCCAGTGAAACATAAAATGAATATTTTCTTGTCATGAAGTGGAGCATGGGGGTTCCTCCTGAGTGGAGGAGGCCGCTGCAGACCATGTACAGGCCTAGTCCATCTGCCCTGGCCTTCCCAAGGCTTCCCCCACCCCCAAGACATCTCATGCTGTATTTCCACTGCTTTGAGTAACCACAGGCCTTTTCCCACTCGCTCCAGGTTCTCCCAGACCTTAGGTCTGATTCCCACCCCATCAAGCCTCATATCCTTCTACTCACTTACCTTTGGAAGTGCTCAGAGGCCTTCCAGAGTTCTGGAATGACCTCTCCTTTGTGTGGCTGCCATTTTGTATTGCTGACAAAATGGCTGCCATACTTATGTTACCACCGCTGCATGGCCAGGGCCAAATTGCTTCATTTTGAAAAAGTATATGAATCAATATTGGCTTCTGCTTATATTATTGTATACTGTCTGAAATTAATTGTTTTCTAGTACAGCAAATTGTAACCTTAAATACTGGATTGTAAATGTTATCTCACTGCTGCATCTCGCTTCTATTCTTGGCTTCAAAGCTTTGCACATTTTGGAAGCTAGTAGAAGAAATTATTACACGGGAATATCAAACTGTATAGATAAAGGAACCAAACTAGAGAATTTTCTTGGCTCATATTTTTGGCAGTATTCTGCCAAAAAACAACTTGGCAAAGTGGGGTTGCCACCTCCTACAGAAGGCTATAGGAATACTCCACAGATAAGGGAGACAGAGAAAGGAGGTTGAACAAAAGAATGCTTTAAAGTTCACATTGGTAATGAATCTTTGTCTCTGGTTGGATAAACTTTGTTTCTATCTACCTAAAATGTATATAATGTTCTGAGCCATTCTTCCAGGGTGTGAACAGAAAAATAACATTGTCAATACCATATAAGGAAAACTTATATAACATGTTTTATAGGTGGCACCTTCCACCTGCAAGAATTGCCAAAATGTTTAGACACTCATTGCCAAATTGCTGGAAATTTGACCATGAATCAGGCATGTACTACCATGTGTGGTGGTCATGCCAAAAAGCAAACGTATATTGGCAGAAAATCCCAAAGTGGCTGATAGAGATAACAGAAGAGGAAATAGAATTCACACTGGAACTATTCCTCTTGGGAATTATAAATAATAAATACAACAAGAGGGAAATCTTTTTAACAATACATATTTATGGCAGCAAGAATGGTCCTTGCCCCATTGGAAAACAGGGGAACTCCACAAGAAGGGGAAATAATTAGGAAAATCTTGATCTGCGCTGAAAGGGATAAATTGATGTGGGAATTGATGAATAAAGATGAATCAGAATATTATAAGATATGGGAAAAATTTTATCAATGGTTGGAATATAAAAGGAAAAGCCCAAAGTAGGCAAGGATTAAGATTCATAGAATGGAGACTAGAATTATGTATAAAATGTTAATAGCGAGAATGTATAAGATAACAAACCAACATGGCTAGAAATAGGATTTTTGTAAATACAGAATGGACCAAATGTTAAAAAAAACCCAGGATGACTACAATGTATAACTTGATATCTTTGCATGTATGGCATAGATTTTGCCAGGACATCCAACATTTTAATTTGTGTTTAATAAAAACCTTTTTAGATTTTTTTTTTGCCATCTCTGCCAATTCTACCAGTTTCCCCATCAATTCTTCAATTTTAGCTATTTGAAGTGCTTCTACCTTCGAGCGTACAAAAGTCTTGCTGCATTTAGTTCTATGAGGTTCTTGCTGCATTTAGTTCTATGAGGTATTTACATTTGTTTGTCCATTAAGTCTCCTCCACCCCAAAATACCTGTGGTTTCGATTGTATATTCACTTTTAAAATTCTGTGTTAAAATGCAGACTAGATCCCAATATATTCTAGCTTTGTTATATGTTCACTAATGACAAGAAATGTTGCTTCAGTTTGATTCTATTTGCAACAATATTTTCAACAAATATTTGAAATTTCCTTATATATTTCCTTATATATTTTGACAATCGTGTCCTATACCAACAATGCATCACTTTATAAAAATTCTCTTTAAGATTATAATTCAATGTAAATTTCAACCCTTTTCCCACAGTCCCCCATTCACCAACTGTATATTATATTCAAATTGTTTTGCCTATTTTATCATAGAATCTTTAACTGGTTCATCCTGTTTTCATTTTAAATAAGTTTATATTATTAGCATAGTACAATCATCATTTTTACAGAGTTCTAGATCAAATTCAGTTTTAGCATGTTCAAATTCATAATTATTCTTATCCAACTGAAATCTTTTCATTATCCTTTTCATATATTTGAATAGTTTAAATTGTGCAAGAAATGAGTCTCAGTTAATTACAAACCCAGTAAATTATAAATTACTAAATTAAATCATACACGGGCTGTAAAAATATAGATGATCACTAGAGGGAAGCAAAGAGTTGTAGTTTCCTGATCTTTGTAACCCTGATGTGATAACCTTACTTTTATAGCTTAATTTTGGGAAGGCTTGGAAGGATCACATTCCCAAAAAAAGACCATTCTAAACTATGTAATGACATCAATGTAATTTAATGACCATATATCCATGCTTAGTCAAAAATAAACAACTGCATTGTTTAGAGAAGCTGTTTATTAATGCCTTCTCTGATGTGACTGTCAGTGGAATCAGTCCATCTTATTCTGAAGAAATATGTGTAAGATTGCACTTTCTTTATAGAAGATTAACACTCAAATAACAGCATCTAGAATGCTCCTCCAGACAGCCCCTTTTTATTAGCCTAACATAAAACCATTTATAGCAATTCTTGTCTTGTTCTACAGAATGTTAAATAATAGAGAAGAAAATTTGTAGCTCATGGTTGAGAGATGAGAGAGAAATAAGAGACGCTTGAGTGTTCCATCTCTGGAAGGAGATGGAACACTCTTAAGGAAAGTTTGGACAGACATTTGTCTGAACTGGTTTAGAGTCTCCAGCTTGAGCAGGGGTTGGATTGGAAGACCTTTAAGGTACCGTCCAACTCTGTTATTTAGTTCTGTTCTGGTTTTGCAATTATGATATTATCTAGTATGGGTAATAAAATGTCTGCGAGAAAACAACCAAGCTCACAGAGCACCAAGGACCCCTCCACATGTTAACCGTTATGGCACAGTGCAATCTTATACATACCTGATGTGGACTTGAGTTCCATAAGATTTAGCCATAGATAGCAATAGCACAGAATATAATACACTTATATTCTGCTTCACAGTGCTTTACAGGTCTCTCTAAGCAGTTTACAGAGTCAAGAGTGTAATAAGTTCGCAGTCTTACCATAGGAGAATTAAACACCGCAAACAGATTCAAATGGTATTGATGCTTGCTTGCTTGCTTATGTATGTGATGGCATTTACAATTTTGCAGCATTTCTGAAATAAACAATCCATCATCTCCATCTGCCTCTACCTTCTGCTGGTTTATCATATGTAAGCATAATATAATCAAGAAAAGTTCACATATAATTTGTATCTCATGTACAGTAACATTCAGCATAATTTTTATCACATAATACTAGGAAGTAATCCTAGCCATTGTTCAATAAAATCCTGAGGTCCTACGTGGAAAAGAAATACCTGTCCCTAAAGAGCAAATTATGAAGAAGAAATAGAAAAAGAAAAGAAATAACTAGGTATAATTCAATACTTCTAAGGTAAATATCATTTTGCAACATTCAGCATAAGTAACTGATAAAGAACAGACTCCAGAAAACATTTCTTATGCTGGGAAAGCTTTTGATATAATTTTCTGGAGGTTTCTTAGGTAGATGTTGAGATGCTGTCAGAAATGAGCAAGTGGAAGGTCTTTTAAAAGTTACTCATTAGAGAGTCTAGAAAAGTGTTTTGGCCTTTCCCCGTTTCTCATTTCAACCAAAGAAATTCTTTGAGATATTGAGATGTAAGATATTTTTCAGTTGAGATCAAGCAACAATTGTCTTCACCATAGTAACTATTTTCAGTGCTAAATTTATCACATTTTCCCAAAGGCAATGTTAACAGCCTTCAAACAAACAAGCCAAATTATGTTCAGCCAGTAACTGAGTACCCTCCATCCAGGTTCAGCATCCTTTTCTGCTAAAAAGTGAAAAAAGTTTCCCATTCCAGACCATGGGAAATTAATGCTTGACTTTTGCAATATATTTTTATGGAGTTGGACATTCAGTTTGGTCATGCTTTCTCCAAGTTCTGACCTCACCTGAAGTGACTCTTTTGAAAAGTCTGGAAAGAACCTTCAAGTTAGACGATTTCTTCACACACGTGTCCACTCACTATTCTATAATTTTGAATTTTTTAAAAAATCTCAAAAAATGAAATGAAAGACTTACAATATAATACTACACAAAGAAAGAAATTGCAGGCCAGATTCCCTGGTTGGTACCCTCTAGATGTACTGAACTAGCATTTCCATCATCTGCAGCTAGCACAGCCTGAAAATTCTAGACTAAAGAAGGTCCAGGATACCAGAACACTGGTATCGTAAATCTCACTAGGGATGTTCCTACTGTCTTTATCAAATTCTGATGGCATTCCTGATACCTACAAGAATAGCCTGCAATGTTACGTATGAGTTTCCATCTCCTTTGGCTGGAAAAGCAAGGTAGAAATGAATAAATAAATATGACATTTCCATCAGAGTCAAAAAGCCTGTGTAATAGTCTGTACTGATTTGTCTTAGTTTATGAGCTGAAGTGCCTTATGTTGGCATGGTTTAGTGCCAGAGTGAAGGGAGCTGAGGACTATTTAAATCAAACCTGACATCCACTATTTTGTTTTCTCAGCCTGCATACTCCACACAGGTGGGTTTTTTTTTTTTGGTTTTGACAGAATCCATTTTCACAAAGCTGCCCTAGAATAACATTTTTTTTATTTTTTTAGAAGGTTGTATGGGTAGCCTTGTGGTGTGGCAGCTTGCCAAATAGTGAACATATTAAAGAGAGAGTTCACGATTGGGTGGTTAATTTGACATGCAGAATAGAGTAGTTAGGCTCTATCAGAGTCTATCTGAACATTTTAGGCTCCCAGTATTATTTCTAACACTTGCTTTCACATTTAAGCTATGCCGGTACAAAATTTGACTTCAGCCAATCTGATCTATGAAATAATTATTTTCTTCATTTCTATTTTCTAGGCCAAATATAGAAACTGATTTGATCGGTAAATCGGTAAGGCTACATGGCAGTTCAAAATTTTGCATGGAATGGGTGATTGCAAGCCTCAAGGTTTTCTATCACTTTCCTTTTGCATACCAGTACAATATTTAGGAGTAGGGCTAATAGCTAGTTTTGTATTAAAATGAGATATTACACTTAGTGCCACTGCCCTCTAGACTGGAGATAAATAGGGAAAAGGCAGTGGGGTACTTGCTGAGACTCCCCATGGGATGCTGAATCCTATTGTGAAGTTCTAACACTGTGGCAGATGCCATGATCATTATAGAACTAAAGATCAACAAGAGACATCAAAGACCAACTCATCCTACTTCTTCCCCAAGAGTGGGATTCCACAAATATTTTAGAAGTGGCTTAATTGATTTATTTACCAATTATGGGCTCCTGTTGATGTAAATTAGGCATGCTGCTCAACTCACATATGTGAGTAGTATACAAAATTAAACCACACTATAATAGTTTAAGCACTTTCCTTGACTCATCACAGTAGCTAGAATGTTTGAATAACTTCTAGTCTTTTCTGGTACTATTAGTCTTCTAGTTGAATTCTGTTCAGCTACTAAATGCAGATTTCAGTCCAGTTCAAGCACACTCTGCTGGTGATATCACCAGGAACCGTTCTTTGAAAGATGCCTACCATTGCTTCTGACACAATTCATACATATGACATATAAGGCTGAAAGTATGTCCAAAAAGCAATGAGCCACTCATAGAAGCACTACCTCTGCTCTCTTCTTTTGTTTCATTATTTGATTTTAATTGGTCTTTTTTTATGGTTGCCTCAACCCTGGATTAACCCTTAGGCAAAATAACCATGTACTTGGGACACCTGGGGAAAAGGTGTACCCTCATAGCTATCATACCCTTAACTCTTTCACTGCCACATTCAAATTTAGTTTTCAGCGCTTACCTAATTTTAACATCTTGTCAGATAAGTAATGTAAACACCAAGAGGCACCACTGTTGGGTTGGATCAGTAACCCTTAATCTGTTTTCGATTTGCCTGCAGAATAGTACTTCCTTTTCATTGTTTATCTAGGAAAATAAAACATAGAAAAGTCTGGATAGTGGATGTGGCAGTACTTGAAGGTAGCAGAAGAGAAGAGAAAACAACTGGAGAAAATCACAAAATAGAAAAACTTGCAGATAGAAAGAGAATGACTGTGGCAAAAGAAAACAAAGTAGCAATAGTAGTAGGCAACTTGGGTGCAACCCGAAAACAACTAGAACACCAGTTGAACAACCATCGACATTGATAAAGTCATCATCAGTCAATTGCAAAAAGCAACTTTCCTTGGATCAACTTAAATCCTGTGACAATATTTTTAACACCAAACAACATCTTCCTATTCCAGGTCCTTGGAAAGGACTTCCCAAGGGGTTAAAAAATGACAAATTCATCTGGTTGGCTCTGCAATAAACCATAGTATTATCAAAAATAGTTTCCACAATATAAATATCATTTATTGGCCCGATTGTGGTAATAACTGCATGTTTAAAGAACATCGGGAATGCTCTATATACTGCATGTTCTTAATCTTTTGAAGCATGTATATTTTAATTCAGCTTGGTTTTCATGAAAGCTGGTTTTGAAAAATTGCATACTTTACATCACCAACGTAATAGATTTTTGTTTTAGTGGATTTCTTGCATTTTGAATATTTTACACCCTATTCTGACCTGCACCAAAATGAGAGGCTAAGGAATATTATAGGAGTGGGCAAAGATGAAGAAATTGACTGCCAAATCCTGGCAGCTCAAATGGCTTTTCTCCACCTCCAGGTGAAGTGTGCTTGGTAGATAATTTAGGGTTCACACTTGTCATTCATGCTCTCTATTCCCTATCCCTGCTTTCCCTGGTGGTCTAATGTCAGCATCTTAAGCCTCACACCTTTTCTTCCTTGAGGAACCAAGGGAAGAAGACCTTGAAGTGTACATGAAAACTCAGAAGAACTGATGCATAAATCAGAAGGATTTTAGCATCTGATGACAAACCTAATTCCTGTCAGAAAAAAGCTGAGTTGACCCCTCCCAAACTGTCATCGAAGCTAGTCCATAAAAATCATAGCTGTCACCAAAGAATGCCTGGCCTCTCTGGAGCATGCCATCCGGGGGAATCATCTGTTATGTTCATGGCCAAATTCCTAGCCCACAAGCACATTTCTCTTGACATTTTGTCACATCTTTCACTGCTGCATCTGTTCCGGACTCTCTCTTACTCTTCCTAAATCACTTACTCTCTTTTTCTTCTGGAAAAAATAAGGACTCACAAGATGAGCCCTTGATTTGAGAAGGCAAGGTAACTAGTTAATTCCATTCATATTTAGATTTCGAATCAGCAGGTTTCTGCAGTATCAAACTTTGATACAAACAAATTACTAACTGGCCCAACTGAAAGATCTAAGATCTAATTTTAAGATTTTATTTTGCAACCGTCTTCTTTTAAAAAGATATTAATCAACTTTGACAGTATCACTTTCAATATTTTGAAAGTATAAGGAGCATGGATCATAGGGAAATGAGTGAAAAAAAAAATCTTCCTAGTGCTTAAAACACCTATACACCCCTCCATAAATTATTCTGTTAAAGTGGTGTGAGGTGGTAAGTTGTTTTCTTATAACTTCAGAATTTATGTTGGGGTGAATTCTCATGTACAATAAACTAGTTTGTCTGGGAGAAGTTTAGTCTAGAATCTTCCTTCATTATCTCTAAATTTATATAACTAAAAATGTTCTATGAAAAATGATTTTTAATATTTTTTTTTGAAATTTAAAAGTACAAAGATAAAAATAATATACAAACTAAGAAGAAGAAGAAAATAAAACATGCAAAAGGGGGGGGGGGAAAGAGAAAATACTTTAAGCAAAAAATAGAAAGAATTAAGTTCTCCCCTTCATCAAGAAAATGTAAACATGTTCAATAGCTTAACCCCTTTTCTAATATTTCAGCCAAAACTTTCATCCCATATCTCATGTTTATCTATTGGCAAATAATAAAACCTCATCTTTCAATCATAATAAGCAAAAGTCTATGAAGAGCTACCTGAAATAACAAATAACATTAAACAAGTAAATCAGTTTTATAATTCTTTCCTTTCCTTTACATAACACCTTGCCATTTTATCAAAAAATGCAATGGGGAAAAAAACCCAAAACTCTTCTTTAAAACCTTATCATCCAGACTTAATTCACTAACATGTCATTAAATGTTACTAGAAATAATAAAACTGAAAATTAATATTTTCAATTTGTTCCTGTGAGTAACACTTAATGGGATAATCCCCTCAAATGTCCTACAAATTATTTTTTTATCATCTTCTCTTCATCTCCTCTCAGTTTTAATAACAT
>JAPKID020000846.1:0-16391 GCA_026931265.2 Tropidonophis doriae | reverse complement strand
TAATTTGCTTTTTGTATTAAGCCTTGGGAGCGGTCTGCTTCCTCGATATGGATGCCTTCAAAATATTTTACCTCATAACCTATGTACCTTTTCCCCTATAAAATTGTAAAACTAATAAAACTTTTGAACACAAAAAGTGACTATAGGACTGATACAAGTAAAGATAGGACTACAATTTATTATATTCATGAATTTTGGAAAGAGGAGGAAGAGGAAGAGGAAGAAGAGGAAAAAACAGACGACAAGATTAAGGAAATTACTGCAATCTTCCTAGTGGAAAATATGAATAATAGCTTTTATAGAAAATGCCAAATTAAGTAATGGGTATACATATATCAACATCAAAACCAACTTCATATTTAAAAAACAAATCTGATACAAAATTAATTCAACTAACTGTTTTCTGATTATAACTTCACAAATGGATTTACACAACATCCAAAGTTTTAGTTTCTCTTAACTTAAGTAGTATATTATAATATATAATTATTAATGCATTTATGTTTTTCCCTTTTAAATTTACCAAATACATCTGATTCAAATAATGATTTTTAAAGCTAAAAAAATGCCAAGAAATGGTACATATAGCTATCAGAAGTTATACTCAATTCAGTGACTATCAGTATCTAATTAACCAGAGTAGACAAATCTTGATTAGTTTATATTAGTACGTGACTCACGTTCAGCAGACAATAAACTCTTGATTTAACAGACTAATGGAGGAAACAGTCACCTAGTATATCTGAATGTCTTTGAAGTGTTGAGCCAAACAAAACTCCATACAACTCTCATCCCCCTCAAGCCCACAAATTGATCTGAAGCCAAGGAGCAATTTCTTTTCTTTTTTTTAATATAGATAACCACACCTCTTTTTTTAGAGTCTGCCAATGATGTAAAAATTTCCCCAAATTTGGATTGGGTTAGCAAATGCACATTTTGTCTTCGGATGTGTACTTCTTGTAAGCAAATGATTTGTGATCTTAGTTTTCCTAATTTATAAAATATTTTCCTTCTTTTAACTGGGGAATTAAATCCATTTATGTTAACTGTAAATATTGTGTTTTCTTCCATATTTATGTTTTATATAAAGGTTTTATAGCTCTGGTTGATCTTATTTCTCTCTGTTCTTTGGTTTCTAACACTGGTAGGGCCTCTCTTTCAATGGCTACTCCACCTACTACGCCCTCTAACTCCTCTAACGTTGCTAGCAGTGGATCATCTTCAATGGTCTTCTCTGCAGTTTCATTAAAATGCTTTCTGTAAAAGACTTCTGCTTCTTTTCTAGAGTGTCTAGTCTGTATCTCTGTCCTTCCCAGGTAAACATTAAGCCTTATGTTATAAGCCATCTAAACTGGACAACTTTTCTTATCAAAACTATAGATAGGAATTGGTATCTTCTTCTCTTTTCTCTCACCTTTCTTGGGATTTGCTTTAACACCGTAATTTCCTTTCCTCTGTATTCCAGTTTTTTGTCTCTTGTTTTCTGTAAAATTTGGAATCTCAGAATTGTTTTAGTAAATGTTATATGTATCTCTCTTGGTAGTGCATTTCTGGTCGCGTATCTTGTATTTACTCGGAATGCATCATCTATTCCATCTCTTACTAATTCCTGGAGCATTTCTAAAATCTCAGCCAACAGTTCTGGTATTATTTGAAGTAGACATTTGGTCACTTTTGGCAACTTCAAGAGTGATGGACTGGCATGCCAAAGACAAGCTTCAACAAAATGAGGATACCAGCCAGAACAATCACCCACTTTTAGGAACTGAGCTGGTCCAAGAGTCAGAGGAACTTCAAGAGGACTGGGAGCTGGGCAACATTTATTGAATCTTCTGCATCTAGCAGAATTTGTCAATTAAATCCAAATTGTGCTAAACTGAGGTGCATTACATGCTTGAGACTGATAATTCTAGAAGACTCTAAACATGTAAACTTGTAAACTTTCAAAACACACCTCTCAGGCCACTCTTTGGTGCTGAATTACCTAGCTTCTAAGTCTAAACCCGGAGTGTTCAACTTTGGCAATTTTAATTTTGGACTTCAACATCCAGATTTTTCCAGCCAGATATAAGCTGCCAAGCATCCAAATTTTGATCATATCACCATGAGGATGCTGCAACAGTTGTTAAAGTCATATGTTACTGTTTTCACTGCTGCTGTAACTTTGAATGGTTACTAAACAACTGTTTGTAAGTTGAGGACTACCTGTAGTCAAATGTCAGCAAAGCAGAAATCAGGTCAGATCACTACAAAGCCCAAAATTAAAATGAGTCCAAGATCCTGCATCTTGTATGTGAATAATTTCCAAAAGCAAGTACAGGCTGTTTGCTGAAACAATAGACTGACAAATTAATAGTGCATGTTAGGATCCTGCATCTGGGATATGAACAGGATAATCTCTACTAAAGCTAAGCACCATAGCTGTTCAGTTTTCAAAATATTTGTACTTAGTTTCCCACACTTCAAATATATAAACATTTACTTCTCTTTTTTAAAGAGAACCCCACCCCCTCAAATTTTATGCCCAAGGTATCTATGCTCCTACTTCTGTAAAATCATTTTTTTTCAAACACCTTGCTCTAAATAATTGGATAAATGCATAAAGTGGAAATGCTAGCAAATATGTGGATTTGAAATGGAACAACATATACTGTACTTTATTCAATGGTCTATTTACTACCTAAATGAATCCCATATAAAAAAGATAAAGGTTAAACTTTTTTAATTTTTTTCTATTGTTTACTACAGTATTCTATTTTAATGTAATTCATTATATTATTTTAAATTTTTTAATGAATGTTCAATCTAGTTATATATCAATTGTATCACTTGATATATATCAAGCAGCTGTTATATATATTTGTTCAAGAAATATATGAAGTAATGGAGTAACCCTCAGTTTTATCTTCAATCTGTTTACTGTTATTAAATCAAACATTTGAAAAACCCACTCTGCTACTTTACGTACTGTACTACTCTACTAAAGCAAACTTTCTAGATATATAAACATGCATAATGATAGCAAGAAGTGTGAAGCTAAATATAATTTCCCATGCTAGTTTTATGTGTTTATAGTTCCAAGAAAGATAGACCATCTAATATTACTAAATACCAAAACTATAGATCATTTGCTCAGTGTCTGTGTTTGTAATCACTTGGCAGATGGTATCAGGAAGAGAACTGCATAAAACAAATTAATGTTGTTTCCTTTACCAGTTTCCACTTCAGTGACCTGGATGTCATTGCTTAAAAGCACCAGCTCAGCTGCTATTCAAAGGTTCTGTAATGCTTCTTACCGCCTGCCCATTCATTACCCTTGAAATGCTAATGCATTCTATGCTTGTGGGGCATCTCTGAAACAGCCTACAGAAAGCAATTAGTGAAAAGGTAAACAGAAACAAACAATATAAACAGAATACTTCAGTGAATAATGGCACCTTGAAATATAAAGTCTCTACTTTGCAAGAATACCAGTTGCAATTTTCTTAGGCATGTCAGAATACCTCTATCTGCTCCAATGTAAGATATTAAATAAACATAGAGATAAGCTACATTTACATACCATTCAATAAAAAAGCTGAGAAGGAAACAGAAAGACCAGAACATATCCAGTAACTAACAGATAAACAGGGATTCACACCAGACAAATAACCTACCAGAAAATAATATTCTAATCAAGGCACTACCAAAGAGAAAATCACCCACCCACCAATAACAATATAAACAGGAAACAAACACCACAATCATTAGCACTAATGGTGTTACCTTCTTAGGTAATGAAGTTTCTGCAATCAAACAATCATGCTCAGAGAGTACGCCATATGAAAGAAGAGGCAAGAAGAGACATGGCGAGTAGTAGAATCTACTAGCCAAACTGAGCCAATTTCCTGAACCCCAGAGATAAATCCCCAATCTCCAGGGGAAAAAAGCTATGCTGGACTAGACCTACTAATACTTGGAAAGGAAATCATTAGAAAATTCCAGGCTGTAGATTTGACTAACTAATTTAAAAAAGCAAGCCACAAAGTAATTTTGCTTCCACTGTCTTTTGCTTGCCTTGCTTCCAATTTTAAAAAGTTGGATAGTAACTCCTTTTATTCCTACCTAGTTAAGACCTACTCCATGTTCTTATTACATGTATTGAATGCTTCTATACATTCTGCTGAAAAACATCTATTTTATTATAGCTAATCATTTTTTTGATCTTTTTCTACTTTATTTCTTCTATTCTTTCTGTTTTTAGACGAAAAGCTTCTACAACACAGAGAATAATAAACATCAGATATGCACTTAAGAAGCAAACTTAACAAAATAAATTTGAATTATTATGATTCTATCCTTTCGCTCATGAAAATTGCTCAGATTACACAAACATTATTTTAAATTTAGGAGAAAAATGTCCCTACAATAAACACATAGAAAACAAACTGAACAAAATGCAAGCAAGTGCTAATAAACAGTAAAAAAATATTTTTCAGGATGATAAAAAAAAAACAGCAAAAATGAAATGTTCCATATTCCCCAGAAAAGCTATTTGAGATCTCTGGTTAAATGCTGCAGTTTACATGATGAGGTAGCCCATTTCATATGATGAACTAGCAGTCCACCCTCTTTTCTTAAAAATACCCACAGATGCATCTGAATGAATTATATTCATATCCCTAATTCTCATCTTAAAGCAAAAAATATTATATAATATTTTCCTTCAAAAGGGCACATAGAAAAACAAATGTATATGGCACAATTTGCAATGCACTAGCAGTGTATGTTTTTATACTCTAATTTATCCGTTATTTTCATGCTTTATTCTATTTTGGGAGACATCTTTATGTAAGTTTATTTTTCCTTCAAAACGTATTTGCATTTTTAAAATGTATATGACACATCTATCGATGTCTGCCTGCCTGCCTATCCATCTTTTATTTAAATTTTTATTTCAAAAATTAAAAATGTTCAAAGCTGTAGCTTGTTGGGTAGTTTATAATAAAACAAACTAAAATACAATCTGAATAAAACATGTATAATAAAATGCAAAATAAAAACACTATATACACTAGACAGTTGCAAGACAATCTTTCAAAAACTAAAATTTCATAAAATTATAACTAAATCTGGCAATTAATAAGAGAAATAATGGTAATGGTTGGGTGATCATAATATGAGCCATTTTGTTATGCCTCTTATGGCATATAGCATTTAAATCTCAAAATGTCCTATGAAACCTAATTTGCCATTTCACCTAAAATTGGGACCAATAATTATAATTCAGAGTCAGCGTAGTTTAAACACAACTTCAAACCATGGTTGAAGAACAGAGAAGGAGCTGCATTCATAGGAAAAAAAACATACATGCATTTGATAATCCAATCAAGGCAAAATATCTTTACTGTCTCTTAAAATAATTCTGCAGAAGAGTTGAGGTTTCACTCTTCTTTAAGATAAATACTTTTTTGTCTTATCTAAAATAAAAGACTGAAAAATTATACTGTACATACCCATACGTACAAACATATATACATACATTTGTAGAATCCATTGACAATATATATATAGTGCACAGATTCCAAATTTTCATCTAATGGATGTACTGGAAATTTTGTGTTCTAGGCCAAAATTGGTGCTGAGAAACCTTGAGCACCCACAAAATAGGTCAGATATATAAAAAAGCACAAATTTCCCAGAATGCTGCCATGCCTTTAATGTTATTTGAAGACTATGGATATCTTTGGAAATAGGTGATGGTACTAGTGCTTTGTGTATTGATGACTCAGGGGGATTCACATTGGGGATTCCAGACAACTGCCATTAAATGAAAGTATTTCTATCTATGCAATTCAAAGGAAAATTCCTTTTGTATTTATCTTTTGCTATCCATAACAACATAAATCCTTTTTTCATCACCACTATCAAATCTGCTACATTTAAGTGTAAATGATTAGATGCACTTCTTAATCCTGAGAGTGTGAAATCTTCAGCTGCTGTAAGGATACAATGCACAATCCATTTAAAAGAGCAGGAAATTTATTTTCCTGAAAATGCATATCATAATATAGGGAAGAAAGATTTCCAATTATTTATTAACTGAAATCTACAGCTGTTATGCTCATGCATATTATAAGATGAAAAAGAGAATAGGATGAGAAAATAATTGCCTACTCAAAGATTTTACAGCTAAAGGTAACTAGCAAACCTGGACAAATATAGCATAACATTTCAATTGCAAAGGCTAAGAGATTACCACAGGACTAGCTTAGTCATGGAAGATAAAATTTAAATCATTGCAGATTATGCTTTTATTTACTATGGCCAAATTGTTAGAATTTAAAAAGCATTACTTATCCCTAATACATTTTACAATCCCTACTTTATTCATCTGCATAAGGAAACATTCCTTTCTTTTATGAATGGACAACTGAGAGCAATAAAGAACTTGTTCATTATAGCTAAGTTAAGCATTCAATCAGGTCTTTTCTATCTTTCTAGTTACAACTCTGGAACATTAGGCCAGACTGCCACTATCAGAGGACAGGGTGGCTCAGAAATAAATGTCTATCGCTGTCCGGCCTAGTTGAAGACAATAGTTAATAGGTCTGAATGCCCAGGGGTATGGGGAGACTAACTTGCCCCAATGATGTAGCTAACTCCAAATCTTATGTCCACATTTGGATATAAAGTGTCTGTGAAACGAGTCTGTGCAGGTCTGACACTTTGTGTATCTGTGATAGACTGGTCTCCCCCTCACCCATATATTTTGTGTGCTTATGCCTTTCACCCATTTTGAACATAATATGTGTTCAATTATCCCTTTACATAACTGGGAATATGAATGATATAAAGTGATCTATCTACCGTATGTTTAGGTTCCATGGGTGTGGACAAAATTGACATGAGTAATTTAGTATCTCTGTTGTTAGTTAAAATTTAGGCAAATTCTAATGCTCTTCAACATTACCTGGTAGATGCACATCTCTTAGACCAGGGGCAGCATCAACTTGCGGCATTGATTGTTCTGCTACAAAGTTTTAGAGTTCAACATGTAGAGTACATATAAACCATTTGGGGGGAAATGCAAAGTTTCTAGGGGTGTTCTTCATCACTGTACACTAGCATAACAGAATCTTGAAAGCTTCTCAGAGAATCTCTTTAACAAACAAAATCAAGGCAGGGTTACTTTGATTTTTCCCCCCTCACACATTCCACTTTATCAGGATTGAACTATAAGATGTACTTACTTTTATGGAAGCTTGGATTAGTCAAATCACAATTTGAAATTTTAAGCCCTCCTTGACTTGGCACCTGGGTATCTACATGTCTAATTCCATTATACTCAATTATTAAATTGAGTATAATGGAATAAAGCTCAATTATTAAATACGAGTAGTCCTCGACTTACTACCATTCTTTTGGTGACTGTTTGAAGTTAGAACGGCACTGAAAAATTACTTATGACCATTTTTTGCATGTAAGACCGTTGCAGCATGCTCATAATCATGTGATCAAAATTCAGATGCTTGGGAATTGACTCATATTTACGATGTTCTAAGTGTGCCAGGGTCATTTGATGATCATTTTTTGAAACCATCTGACAAGCAGTCAATGGGGAAGCCAGATGGACTTAACAATAGTGTTACTAACTTAACAATTGCAGTGATTCATTTAACCATGCAATAAGAAAGATCGTAAAATGGGGCAAAATTCATTTAATAACAACTATCTTATTTAGCAATAGAAATTTGGAGCTCAATTACGATCATAAGTTGAGAACTGCCTGCATTGAGGGAATAAAGGCTATTGGTTGTACACTTCCAGAAAGGAAAACTGCCAAAATCAGACAGCAAGGCTTCCCTATATATAGTGGTGGCATCTTTGCTTTGGAATGGCCTCCCATTGAAAAATTAGAGTCCCTCCTCCCTAGTGGTCTTTAGGAAGCTATTAAAAACTGAATTATTGTAAATAGCATTTTCATGATTTGTTGACTTAATTTATTGCACCATTTTTATTGTTTCATTCTTTTACTTATTGTCATTTATGTTGGCATTATATGGAGATGTTTAAATTGTCGTTCTGCTATATTCACTGTAAGCTGCCAAGAGTTGATTGAGTCTGGTGGGTATGAATACAATAAGTAAATAAAGAATAAATAAAACAAACTTGACTTGGCTCCAAGAAAAAGCAACACACGGTCCAAGACATCTATAATAAATGTGCAAATTATTTGTAGTAGGATTTAAAATTGCTGATTTAGAAATTCCTAACCAAAAAGTTACATTTCTGCCTAGGTGCATCTCAGGAAGGTTTTTTTTAAAGCCAAAGTAATTTAAAGCCTATTATTCAAAGTTGACAATATATTTTTCCACAGAGGAACTTATTATGGTCAGTGTTCACAAAACAGAAGAGCTTCATTAAAGAAATGTAAGAAGCCACTAGTCACCTACATGTCATAGATATTATTTTTCTATTTCTCTCAGTTATACCATAGGCAGAATCCTGAGCTAATTAAGTCCCCCTTACTTCTTAAATGTGCTTATTTCTCTTATTGTTTGATTAACAAAGCTAGATACTAAAATAATTTATTATGGATGGGTTCCCTAGCACACTTGATCATTATACATAAGGAAAAAGAGGGTTGTGAAAATATTTACAAACCCCTCGCATTCTGAACATAAATTGTTTCAATTCCACCATCAAAATGATGCTATAGAGCAGTGCACACCAAAACAACTACACACAAGAACAGTTTGTTCCCCTAACACCATCACTCTGCTAAACAAATAATTCCTCACCACTGTCAAACCATTCACTAAGGCTGCATTGCTATTACTATTAGTCTTCCTATCACCTCTGTCCTCCCACTTATGACTGCAGGACTGTAATTTTGTTGCTTGTATCCTTATTATTTATATTGATATTGATTGTTTCCGGATTGCTTATTTGTACCCTAGGACTATCATTAAGTGCTGTACCTTATGATTCTTGACGAATTTACATTGTCTTTTTATGTACAGAGAGCATATGCACCAAAGACAAATTCCTTGTGTGTCCAATCACACATGGCCAATAAAGAATTCTATTCTATTCTATTCTGTTCTATTGTAAGTAAATAACTAAATACATATTTTTCAAATGATTTTTGCCTATTATGGATGTTTATGCTTGTGGGTCTATACACCTACAATCTAGAGAGATCGGAATCAATAGACACTTAAAACTGCAATGCAGCAATATTACTGATATAAAAAATGGGCAATATGATAGGCAATATGAGAAAAATGTGTCAGTTTCTCAAGGAAGCAGTATGTTTTTTAGAGTTACATCCTCCTGGCTATCTTTTCAGTTTATATTCAACTGGTCAATCTACGAATATGTTTCTTTCACTACTTCTCTAAAATGCTAGCTTCGCATTTGACAGAAGGCAAAACAACAGTCAAAAGACATTACTCTTAAATTAAGCCAAATCCATTAGGGCTAAATAAAAATATAGCTCCAAGCTAGAATAGTACTATGCCTCTATGAATTACAGGACAGATACTCTATGTAGTTCCACTATTCTTATTTAGCAGCCATTTGAATTTCAGATCTTATGTCCCCTTTTAACTCAAAATTTGCAACCTATATACAGCTATTTTATACCCACCATAATAGTGATGTTAATGTTTTATCAATTTATATCTATAACAATTTACGGCAGCAAATAACTGGCAGCACTTTACTTGAGAAAATGGAAATGTTAGCGCATATACAAGACTTGAGTGTAAAAAAAAAAGGACCATGGCGGGTACCATGGAAGTCACACCATAGTGGTTCCAGCTTTCCTTTCTCTCCAGCTGGTACAGCAACTATTTTTTCAGTAATCATGGCTTTCTTCTTGTTAATAAAATAAAAAGAGAGACATAGACTGATAGACTAACAGATCAGAGCCACTGTAGTTCATCCCTTTCCCAACTCCAAAAAGTGAGTGAGTGAGTGAGTGAGTGAGTGTGTGTGTGTGTGTGTGTAGACAGATTAACTAAAAAGTATTAGATACACTGTTGAAGGGGTAGATATGATTGCTTAACCATGAATCATCTAGGTCAGTGTTTCTCCACCTTGGCACTTTGAAGATGTCCAGACTTCAACTCCCAGAATTCTGGCAGTTGAAGTCGGGACATCTTCAAGTTGCCAAGGTTGAGAAACACTGATCTAGGTTCACATAATGAGCAGTACTGATGCCATTACTGGACCAGATAAACCCAACCTAGGCTACAGATTGCCATAAATATAATTTCATTCATTATCTCAATTCCACTGACAGTAGTGGTATGCAAATCAGATAAGGAATTTAAGGTATTCACTGAGCAATTTATGAAATATGTGTATTACTGTCTTAGGAAGAAACTAATTCAACAAGTGATACTAGTTCATATTTATTGGATACCTCAGAGTATGGTTAAATATTTTGTTATTAACTTTATTATGTTAATGTGCAAAGGGACATTTTCTCATATTATACGGATTTGTGCTTCTGTTGCCCTCAAAACTATCAAGGCTCTTTATGGAGAAAAATAAAGTCATATTCCACCCCTCCAAGACTGAACTAAATCAATAGGGATCAAACTGCTGAGGGGAGGCATGGTCCCCTTAAGAGCTGGTACATGACTTGGGGATCTTTTTACATTATTTCACTGTTTAAGCAAAAGTGAAAGACAGTTTCTGAGTTTTGGCTGAGGCAACTGCTCAATTTTGGTATATCTCAGGATACTTTTAATGATTATTGTAATGTACTCCATATGGGGCAGCCTTTCAATACAAATCTGGAAACAGTAACTACAAGCAGCTTTTGATTTATGACACTAAGGACTGGAACTTCCATCTGGAAGTGATGCAGCTGTTAAGTGAATTGTGCCTAATTCTACAACCTTTTTTGTAGGAAGTTGTGTAACAAACTATCACAGTTAAGCAAATCCGGCTCCTCCCATTGATTTTGCTTGTCAGAAAATTCGTGGGAAGCTCACAAATGGTCATTAACTGACCATGGGATGCTGCAACTGTTGTAAATATATGTTAGTTGCCAAGTTTCTAAATTCTGATCACTTGACTTCAGGTTGCAATTTGCAGGTTGTGATGGCTGCAAGTTCGAGTAAGTTCCTTTTTTCGCTGCTTTTGTAACTTCAAATGGTCATTAAACAAATATAAATCGAGAACTACCTGTAGTTCAGAATGCAACAGTGAGATTGTTGGCTGGTTAATCCAGCCATTTCAGGGTAACACTTCTTCTGAAGTCACTATAGTAACTATTAATCAGTTTCCAGACCAATTTTGAACTGCTGGTAGCTATCTCTAAAGTACTGCATGGTGTTACACCAGCTTAAACCACACACTGCTTTGTCAGAACTAAATCTGCTCATTGGTGAAAATAACTTGGCAAGACCCGTTAGTTCTATCCTCAGATGAAATGAGAGTAATATGGACAGGAATAACAGGTCGTCTTCTGTGATGGCCCCACACTTTTACCTCAGAGGTCCGTAAAGCATCTTCCCTCATACTTTCTAGATCTTTAAGAGCAATTTTATTTTACCAAGCCTTCAAACTTAGTTAAGTTTAATTCAGCTTGGGGAAGGCTTGATTTATTATTTAATTTCTTATTAACAAGCTTGTGCACTAGTGGTTTTATGTTCTTACAATTTGATTTATTATTATTGCTGCTTTTAGCCTTTTAATGTATTGTTAACTACTCAGGATTTTTTGTTTTGGATAGGCCAGCTATGAAAACTGTTAAATAAATGAATAAAATATTTTCTGGCTTTTGTTTGAAATATTAAGTTTTGTATTATATTATTAAAATCAATATAATTTATTGAAATGTCAACATACCTTTGAATTAGATACATCAAATTTGGAACAATTATATGAATAATGAAGGACGCTGTCCATAGGGAAGAGAGTAAAAAGTATCATTCTGTAATGTTGAAAAGAGCACAACTCCAAATTTTCTATCTTCGATTACTAATAGATATTTGCTTTCTATTTATTAGTTGGCTCCCTATTGACTTAATGAAAAGACTGATCAATATTATTTTGTGTATACAGGGTTTAATTATGTATTTTAAAACTAGGTTAATGATTTCTCATTTGCACACCAATGGTCTTATTATTCTATTTTTTTCTTTTTCCATATATTTAAGAAAGAAAATGTATTTACTTTTAAAAAATTGCCTGGTTTTTTTTCTCAGCAAAATTACAAAATATTTAATGGTTATAAACAGAAACATAGTAGGTGAAGCTCTTTCAAACATGGTATTTTCACAAAGACTTTAATTTGCTGGATTTCTGCTAGTCACTCAGCTAGTGAAGGCAAGCTCAAGCAATACAAAATAAGCTAATAAGCTTGCTAACTGCTTTCTCTTACCTTCTTTAATTCTGTGACCTCTGGATTGGTCATAGCAGCTGGAGAATTATAGGATTTGCTCCAATATACCTGGAGAGCATCAACTGAAGAATGCTGATCTACTAATTCACAAAACATCTAAATCCTGATATATGAAGGACAGATTGAAGGAGAGAAGGATATAAAAATATACACAAACAAAATAAAATGGTAAATATTATTGTGATGCATTCATTTTCAGAAAACCATTGGCAGATAATTCTTTTAAAACAGTTGTGATAGAGTTCTAATACGCTAATCACAAACCTAAAACATATTTTAAGATTAAAATACAATCAAGCCTTAAATAAGACTACAAACCTCAAATAAGGTCAGTCATAGAAAGAAAATCATAGAAAATGATCCATAGGATCTTACTATACCTTTATCCTTATGCACACTTACTCAAAAATAAGTCCTGTGTTTACCAGAACATACAGCAAGTAGATGTGATTAAAACTGCAGCTATCCAGCACAAGTCTATACATTTTTATTCAAAAATAAGTAGTACTGTGTCCAATGGGCTTTAGTCCCAGGAAAGCATATTGAGTGTTTCAGCTCCATTTCCAATGTTGTGGAATGAAGAAGCAAGCACATCATACAAATATGTATTGATATGAAAAAGATAAAATCACACCATTAAAATATGTTTAGTACCTTTTTTCAATTTCTCAATCTCAGATAAATATGACAGTGTGGCATATATGCCTTTACAAGGTGAGCAGCAAAAGGTACAAACATTGAGGGGAAATGTCTCATTTTCATAGCAGTGCAGAAGAATATAACGGTTCCATGAAAAAGATGGCATATAGTTGTGATTACAGGAGTTTATGAAATATATAAACAAAGATATGTCCAAAAGTTTACCGATGGATAAGCACATATATACTTGGATCCGTATCTCAATAATGAGGAGCATCCTTCAAGGTTAGAGATTTATGCTACTTAACTGAATTACTGATTTGTAGTTATTTATACCTAATTTGCAAGATCAGTGAGAAAAGGGTTAAGATAAGCTTTTTGTTAATTATTTGCAATAGGTTGAAGCTCATATGGCACTTTAAAAATTTTAACTTTCCCTGGAGAAAGAGTACTAAATTCATCTTCTCAATTAGCCTTGGAGAAAATGAGAAAGCATTCAAGGAAGCTTCTAGTCACTTCCCAGGTACTGAATTTAGCACCTCAGCAGTAAATAAAAACGGTCAAATACTCAGTCACAGCCACCTCCACAAGAAATAGGTTACATACATACATACTACATACATGCATGCATACATAGTTACACTTAATAAAAAAGCAGAACTGTGCTGCACCATGATATAGATTCAGATGCCGTTTTTAAGCAAGAGGGTAGGCCAAGGCACTTTCTGTCCCCTGAAGGGGCAAATGTCAGCAGGTACACTCTCTGCAAGTCAGCATGTCGACAGTGATAAATACGACCAAGAACCCAAGCAGATGGCAAGAGGAGGAGGAAGGTGGTCCTCTAGGAAGCAGGCGATCTAGAAGGAGAACCAGCAGCGCCCCCTTCAGAAAAATAAGATACCCCTCCGGACCTCCTCCCCATTTGCCATGTGTAAGTAAATACCCTGTTGCCATTTGCCACTCCCCACCTCTCTCCCTACTACGCGTAGAAATCCAAGCAACGGCGGGCACCTCCCGCCCACCGAGCGAGCTTCGTCTCGACCACCTTTCCGAATAAACACGCACGTCATTCACCGCCTCGGTTTTCCACCGCAGGCAGCCGAAATCGCCCCTCGCCTCGCCATCCCCAACGCAGCTCTTTCCTTCTTTCCTTCCTTCCTTCCTTCCTTCCTTCACCCCCGAATCCTCACCACGTCCCCTCACCGTCACCGCCTCTCCCTCACAAGTTCCAAGCGCTCGCCCGGGACTGCCCGACTGTTGAATCCGGTGGCCGCCCCGTCCTTCTCGCCCCTTTCTCTTGTCGCATCAAGTTGGGAAGGAGGGGATAAGAGCGAGCCCGTGGCTCCACAGACGGGGGAACCGGCGCGGGGTGGGTGGGAGTAGGATTCCGTGGAAAGCGGCGCTACCCCGTTCACACAGGTTAGATGACACGCAATGTGGCGCGTGCATCTCCTCCTCCTCCTCCGCCCCCGTCAGGGCCTCTCGCTCGATAAGTCGCGGCGGATCCCTCGGCCGCCGGCTTCAGCGAACCTCGCGGGGTGATTTTTCTGCCTCCTCGGCTGCAAGGCGCTCCGGGCATCCCGCCCCATCCCCCACGCAGACGGCAGCCGCCGCCTTTTCCCTACCTTCCTCTCTCCGCGCCTTTGCGCCAAAGCCACGCGCGACGCACAGTAGCCGCAGCGGGTCTGGCTGGGATGCGGATGGCGGGAGCGGCGGCGGCAGCAGCAGCAACAACGCAGTGGCAGGCAGGAAACCTGGGAAGCCGCTTTCCCTTCAGCCGCTAGTCCGGCCTCCCGCTCCACCATCTTCCTCCGCCTCTTCTCGCTCCTCCTCGGCTCAGCCCAGCAGCCATCCGCGACAGCGCCTCTTTCTGCCCCCGCCTCTCGAGCCTCCTTCAGCCCGCCTCCGAAGCTCCCCCGTGACTCCGGTGTGGCAACCAGGCCCGCGAGCTTCAGCCGGCGGGCGCTTCGCTTAGAGCGGCGCCACGGAAACGGGAGGAGCGGCCTGAGGGCTTTTTTTCCCCCTCAGGCGGCGGAGGTGGCGTTTTTGTCCACGGGAGGGAAGGAAGGCAAACCGCGGGTGTCTCTTCGGCTGTTGAAAAAGAAGCGGGTCTCTTATTGTTGCTTCGGTTGCTGGGTGGCAAGCCTAGATAGGTCTGAAGTAATGAATTTCTCTGAGGATGTGCAGAGGTGGCCACTTCCCTATCTCTGAGTATACATTAAGGTTACAGGGTTACAGGTAGTTTTCTATTTCTAACCATTCGTTAATGGCCGAAGTTACAAGGGCACTGGGGAAAAAAAGATTTATGGAAGGGCTTTCCACACTGAGAGTGAAATGTCACATGTATGAACCAGTAGTCGAGTATCTGAATGTTGATGTGACCATGGGGATGCTGCAAGGTTGTGTGAAAAATGAGCATAAATGATTTTTCACACAACTGTTGCAGCATCTCCATGGTCACAACATTCAGATGCTTGGCAACTGGTTCATATAGGTAATCCTCAAGTTACGACAATTCACTTAGCGATTGGTGGAATTGATAAGCATCCCTAGTGGTTACGACCAAGTGCCGAAATTACGAATTTTGCAGCACTTACAGCAGGGGTTCACCCTTATGAATTACCTCAGGCATTTAACATTCACCCTATTCCCGCCCCCCTCTCCACACAACTCTTTCCCCCTCCTGCCATGAAGAACTCACCTTGCAAAGATCTGTCTCCTCTCCTTTCTTGGCCTTTGAGGGAAAAAAGAGTAGGATGATTGTCTTTCCAGCCTACTGGATGGCTTGCAAGTGCTTTTCATGCGGAGAGTGAAATGTTCTGGGGGGGAGCATGATCTCATGTGATTTCAGGCACTCATTCTCTGCAAAAGCAGATGGGTGCCTGAAGTCACACAAGATCACAGCCCCCAGAACATTTCACTCTTGGTGCAAAAAGCACTTGCAAGCTGACCAGCAGCTGGAAGCGAAATTGTGTTGCTTCCAACTTACCAATTGGCTTTGCAAATGCTTTTTCACACGAAGAAGAGTAAAAGGCTCCAGGCACCCATCTGCTTTTACAGAAAATGGCCCTCCCAGAACATTTCACTTCCAGTGCAAAAAAGCATTTGCAAGGTAACTGGTAGGCTGGAAAGGAAATGTTCCTGCTCTCCTCTCCCTCAAAAGTAAAGAAACACAGAAGAGCGGGACAGATATTTGCAAAGTAAACAAGTCAGACTGGGAGGAGGGAAGCATGAAGTGTCTCAGCTGATCAGGAAGGCCTGTTCCATCACTAACCCCCCCCCCCCATCTTCCCCTCCCTGAGATACCTCATGTGCACTTAATGATCTGTGCATTCAATTTGCAAAT
>JAPKID020000845.1:0-16394 GCA_026931265.2 Tropidonophis doriae | reverse complement strand
GAATCAACAAAATTGGGAAAACTAAAAGGGAACATGAAAAAGCTAATTTTTTAAAAAAATCCTCACAATTGTTTTTGTAAATCAGTATTCAAACACTCTGTAAAAATATAACTTCCAACACTTAAGTGCAGAGAGCCCAAGCGTTTGCATACAAAAACACTTTGGTTACCCTTAATTCAGTGACATATCAAGTAGTGGCAGGCACTGCTGCTTTTAGATCAAGTTTTAGAACAAGCACCATTTGACAATACTCTTTCAACCAATGTTCCTTTGTTTGTATCATGGCAGAATAATGCTCCCTTGGGTGAAAGGCATCTTAAAGAGCCTTTCCCAACTAGCATCTTCACTATGTGTTGTACTTTGTAATCTCCCCAATCCTCCACTAACATGGCCATGTTAGCTGGCCTGAAGGCAACTGAAATCTAATACAGCCAGAAGGCATCATGTTGGGGGGAGCTGCTTCAGCCTGAAAAACAGGCTACTTTTAATTCATTTTAGGGTCCCAAGCAAATAGTTCATGAAGATTTCAGGGCTCAAGACTAAGTAGGGAAATCTGAGTAAAGAACACACATATGGCCCTTGAGTTTAAAAAAAAGGATACATCCTATCTTTGAATGATTCTTGTGTTAATTTGTACAGTAATTTATTATATTTTATTATGGGATCGTAGTCTCAAATGCTTCTGTTTTCTCAAGAGAAAAGCCATTCCTAGTAACAGGGAAAGCAGAAGGCAAACTTCTAGCACACAACATATTCACTGTTATAACCTCAAATAGGTTAGATTTTCTTGATTGAATTGCAAAATATGTCAAGGACTTAATAGCACATTTTTTCCTAAAACAGCCACAATTTTCATTATCTATATTGCACTTTGGGGTATCCTGATTTCCTCTAGCAAACTACAGGTATTGTAGAGTATCTCCTTAAACATTGGATGAGGAATGCAACATTGTATATATTTTAAGGATTTTTCCCCTCTTTTTTTCTCTTCCCTAAGGCATTTACTATAGCAGTGAATTTTTAAAACATCCATTGGCAAGTATATACCTAGAAAATTAGGATCTCAAATCCCAACTTCTCAAGTCATCTCTTGTATTCTGTAGTTAAACAAATAGTTGCAAGAAAGATCCATTCACAGTTATCCATCTTTGTGTTAACAGTTTGTTTAACTTACCACTATTTCTTTCAAATAACAAAATTTTCTATAGTCTGTCCATACTGAATTACATCATTATTTATATCCAAAAATTTTGATTTATGTTGTATCACAATTCAACTGGGTGTGTTTAAGGAAAAGCTTTTGTACATTTGATAGAAACATTGTGTTCTATCTGAAAAGACATTGTTGAAACCTTCTGTCTATCATCTCTTCCACGTATGAAAAGATCCCAATGTGTCGCCAAAGTGGTCCACAATTCATTTCTTTGGAATGTCTAAGACTGGCTGTAGCTAGAATTCTGACTTCCATTTGGACCCTGGTCACTTTCACTGTTTGAAACAAAGCAGGAAAGTATAACATTATATGTTTATTGTTAAAATGATTACAAACATTTAATTTTAAGATTAAGATAAACTTGATTGCCATTTTTTTTTACTGTGAGCACAATGGCATACATTAAAAATGAATTTTTGTTGCCTTCTCTCAAAGTATACGTATATCTATCCATACACTTTATTAATTATATAGCAGAAAAAGGAAACTTGAGAGTTCACTCTGTTGATACTATATGGAACAAAACTGACTGAATTTAAATTATCTGGTTCAGACACCAGGAAGCCTCCTTCCTGACAGTAACAAGAAAACAAGTAACAAGACGATGTGAAGCATCTTTTGATGGTTAATATGTAAGCAGATTTCAACCTTCCTACTGAAATTTCATCCTAATTTTCCCAAGTTGTAATGGCACAGAACATATATTACCATATGGCATGACTTTAGTATTTGATATAATTTAACTTAAATAGGTAATATATTTTAAATCAGGGTAGTACATATTTTTATTTTGATATTCAGAATTGCATATCATTTTGTTGTAATTTAACAGGATGTAAAAGAAGGATGAAATGGCTTTCAAGATAATATTTGGGGTGACATCTATCCTCATTTGGTCTAGATGCTATTTTTTAATTCAGCAATATCAAAAACTGACTGTTAGCAGGGCTACCTATGCTTCAAAAGTGATTTGAAAGTATGCTATGGAGCGGAGGTCTCCAAATTTAAAATTTAAAAATCATAGCTTGCTGGGGAATTCTGGGAGATGAAGTTCAGAAATTGGGCAAGTTTGGAGATATATACTGCTATATACCGTATTTTTCGGAGTATAAGCAGCAACTTTTCCTCTCAAAAAACAGGGTGAAAATCTGGGTGCGTCTTATATACTGCATATAGCATTTTTGGCCTACTGAAATTCCGCCCCCTTTGCAAAAATGGCCGTGCAGAGAGTTTCGGAGGCTTGCAAAGACCTCCAGAGGGTTGGGGAGGGCAAAAAAGAGCTAAAGAGCTCCCCATCCCCCAGGAGCACTCGAAAAGCCTCCCAAAGCCTCTGTATGCCCCCTCCCCCCCCCCGGCAGCCCCCAGGAGCACTCTGCAAGCATCCCAACGCTCTGCATGCCTTTTTTGGGGGGCAAAAAACAAGGTGTGCAGAGGGTTTAGGAGGCCTGCAGAGTGCAAAAGCCTTTAAAAAAATTACCTCTTCAAAATCATGGTGCGTCTTATAGTCCGAAAAATACAGTAGCTTCGGTATATTCAGTATACAGACTATTTATAAAAACTTATAAATAAGCCATTGCTTTATAGAGTTTATTATAAATAAGCCATTGATTTATAAAGTTAACCCATTAAAATGAATTTGACTGCTAAAGGAGCCTCATTTTAATCTCACTCTCATTAATAGGATTCCTTGGAAAAAATGTTCACTATGAGGTTGTACCATCCTAACTCAATGGCAAAGTACCCTGAAAATATTTTGGTCTTCCTGGGTTGCAGAGTATTTTTTCATGGGAGTGGGAGAAAGTGGGGTGTTAAACAGAATGGGTACAAAAGTCTAGTAAATAAATGGACCAACTATACGCTGAGATTCATTTTCCATATTAAACAGCAAGGCTACATCAAAGTCTAAAATTATTTTATCTACAAATGAATCATTCTTGTTTTACAATGGATCATCTAGTCAAATGAAAATATTTTGAAAACTTACCTATTTGGAGGTGGTTTGGGTTTAGGCATCTTGCTTAGAATTGTAGCCATTTCTTTCCTTTCATCAAAGTTTTTCCATTGTTCATACAATTTTAAAATGACCCTGATTATTTCTAAGATCTGAAAAAAAAATAGATGAAAAATAGTCATGTGCAGATCTATGGTGATTGCAATAAGTATGTACTTCAACATAAGATAGATTTGAAAATCTTCTGGAATCAGGGATTTTACCATGAAACATTTTTCAGGCCACTATTATTTTTATCCTTTGAAGAAAAAAAAAAGCAAACTATCCTCAAAACACTTCATACCTTAGTGCTCTAGTTTCTAAATCTTAAAATTCATTTTAGAAAGTTTTTATTATTATTTTGAATTAACATAACTTTTTCTTGCGGTCTAATGTAAATTACATGATCTCACTCACCCATTCTTAAACCTACTATTTAGAGGTTGGGTGCAAAGGCCCAGCTGTTAAAAATGCTGAGTTTATCAGCTGGAAAGCTGACAGTCTGGGTTTGAGCCCCGAGTGCCATGCAACAGGGTGAGCTCCAATTCCTTGCCCCAGCTCCTGCTCACCTAGCAGTTTGAAAACATGCAAATATGAGTAGATAAACAGGTTCCACTGTTGTGGGAAATTAACATGGTTCCAAAAACTTGGCATATAAACATGTTGGCTACATAACCACGAAACGGGTCTTTGGACAATGCAGGCTCCCTTGGCCAAGAAACGAAATGAACCCTGTGCCCTCGAGTTGGATGTGACTGGACAGGGAATACTGTTTTTACTGCCATTTAGTCTCAACAAATGGCAGCACTGGGCTCAGAGCAGTATCTGGACTGATTATTACTCAGATGGGAGACCACCAGTAAATTCCAGATATTGGAATAAAGTACCGATAGTGGTTTTTGTATTATTTACCAACTATATAATTGCATCCATTCAATCATACATCAAGCTCAATCAAAAAGTGTCTGTGCCCAACACGGAATATGCAATCAATAAAATATTTTGTAATTATTATGCATAATAACAATTATATTGTTGGTATTGATATAGAAATATTACATTGAACAGTTTTATATTTTTAAATTCTTTATATGTTTTTCAATTTTCACCAAGGGATGCTGGCCCAATAAGAAGCTTTCATCTTACCCATTTTGTTCAAGGGCATGATAATGTACCAATCTAGACAAGCTACTTTTGGTAAATCTGTAATTATTAAATAAAATATAACTACCTTCTCCATATCAACAGAGAGTTCAGCAAACCACTGCCTAGCATCCTTTTGCTGGACAACACAAGCCACATGTAGGCAAGCTGTAAAAAAAAGCATATGGTTGAAAGGTAAAATTAAGACACAAAATTTGTGGTATAAGTGCTTTTACATTATTAAATGAAAAACAGTCAGAACATGTTCTGTGTGCTACTGTCTCCCTCTCCAAACTGGATTTTCAATTATACCATTCTACAAATATAATTATTAATGCTCAATTAGGATGTGTAGTTGAATAGTTTCCCAGTTTACCATTACTTTATTGTATGTCTGGACAAAGTTCAGTTATAAACTGAAAAAAGAAATAGTCGAGGCTTTCATTATAACATCAGAACTTCTATGAAAATGGCCATGAATGCAACTCTGTCTTTCCATTCCAATAGTGATACGGTACACAACGTTTTACATACCTAGAGCTATCATGAAAGGAGGGTACAGCAGACAGAGATCAGTTCTGTATGTGTCATTCACTATCCTCCTGCACAGACAAAAGCAACAGATCAGCAAGTTTGTCATTCATGACTCCACACGATGGAGTCAAAACAATACGAAACCGTGACATGAGCTTACTTTTCCTTTAAATACAGTATCTGATGTAATGGGTGTAATCTGAGCAGGAGGACATTATTTCATTTCTACGTCTTTTTCTATATGACGCATTGGCATTCTTTCCCCCAAACAATAGAACTCTGCAGAGAGATATTAGGTGTACTCCTCTTCCATGCAGTAAGGCAAGCTTCATCATGAGCTTTTCAGTTATAATATGTTCAGACCATAAGAATGAATAGTAGAAGATTTGCTAGATTATCTTCATTCATTAAAAAATGATATTTCAATCAACCCCACCCCTCTCAAATCAATAAATTAAACTACTTTATGGTTTCATGCATCTTCCAAAGTGGATTAAGCAGATTCCCTAGGAAACAATTTTATTCAGGTCAATAATTTTCATAGATTTTCTATTTAGGCTAAAGAACTTTTTAAATAGTCTTGTCGTCATTACCAAGCAAGAGGCAGCAGCATGTCTTCTTGGCCCATATCTTGTACATATTGAAGTAGAGGTCTATAGGGATGATAAACTATCAAACAGCAGTCCTAGGAAGATTGCGTTTAAGAATAATGTTAAAAGTATCAGCATCATTCACAATACTCAACATGTTAAGTACTTCTCTGATGTTTTATGTGCCATCTATTACAAAGACAGTTGTTGGCTTCACAGAAATAATTCCTCTCTAGACTGACTGGCAGCTTACCAAATTTTAGCTCTCTCTGAGACACAAATGCTGACACATTTGCAGCACACAGAAACCTGATTTGCCAACAACACCCTCACTGGAAATTAACACTGGCACAGCATACGATCTATTACAGAGTAACAATATACAAGAAGCTTTGTGGGGATCCTATTAATATATAAAGAGAATCTGAGTGGGAAAAACCAGTATCAAGTTTCACTTACAGTATTTTGCAAATATAAAGTTTGGCTTCAGTAACATTAACAGAGTAAGAGTTGGAAGGAACTTCTAGCCCAACTCCCTGCTCAAGCAGGAAAACCTATACCATTTCAGATTAATAGTTGTCCAATCTTTTCTTAAACACCCACATATAACTTCTGGAGGCAAGTTACTCCAATTCTGTTGTCAGGAAATTTCTACTTAGTTTTAGGTTGCTTCTTTGATTAGTTTCCATCTATTATTTCTTTCCTGCCTTTAAATGCTTTGGAGAATAGATTGACACCCCCCTCTTTTTTCTGGCAGTCCCTTAGATATTGGGACACTGCTGTTATGTCACCCATAGTCCTTCTTTTCATTATACTAGCCAGACCTAATTCCAGCAGCCGTTCTTCATATGTTTTAGCCTCTAATCCCCTAATCATCTTGGTTGCTATTCTCTTCACTTTTTCTAGAGTCTCAACATCTTTTTATATTGTGGCAACCAAAACTGGATGAAATATCCCAAATATAGTTTAATAGGCATTATAAAGAAGTACTAACACTTCATTGATATTGACTATCCTTCTGTTAATGCACCCTAGGACTGCATTGGCTTTTTTTTGCAGCAGTAAACTGCTGGCTCATATTTAAGTGATTGTTCGCTAGGACTCCAACATTCTTCTCAGGGTGGAGTATCCTTTATAAAAGCTTTCCTATTTAAAACAAAAGGCAGGACACTTTCTTATAAACAAATCTTCATGCTTATAGGCCCTCAAGCCAACTATTTCAGTTGATACATTGAACACTTTTTTCTCATGCAATCTTAAATCTATAAATTACTTCTATTCTCAAAATCTTGGCATCAGTTCTTTCTACCTTCATGTGTGCGACTCACATACAAAATAGGAAACAGTACACAACTTTCTCAATCTTTCTCTAAGATTATTCTCCTAGACTTAGTCCATCCCATCTCAACGTTCTTTCCTCCCAGCACAGACGCATGTAAAAAGTAGCAACATTTCAGGAGATATCTAGAATATTCCAGATATGATCAACATATAATTATGCAAAGGAACTGAATTTGTACTAAATTTGTTACAACAGCAATAGAGACCAGGATTGCCGCCACAAAGTAATGCATTTGGTAAAGTGCAACATCACGTGACTACACTGTTCAGTGATGAAAATCCCAGGCATTCCCAGTTGCCATTGTAACCCCCAAATTCCTCAATCATTAATAGGAAGAGGCAAGAATCTCAGGTAAGAAGCATAGGGGTACCAAGGGGGAATGGGAGGAAATCATAGTAGGACGTGGAAGGGTCAATACAGTCTGTGTCTGAATTACGGATAGCCAGGGAAGACCTGCACAGACCATGAACAATTTGCAAGAGGCTGGGGAGGCTCCACATAGGAAGGGGTGTGCTAAGGATGGGAGAAAAAGCAGGAGTGACTTACCAAAGCAACTTGCAATTTTCCCTGCTGGCTTCCTCATAAACTTTGCTTGGGGTAACCAGCAGGGAAAGTCTCAAATGGTGATCACATGACCCCAACTCTCTGTGATGTTACAATGACACGCAAGGTATCTAAGTGCCTGGATCACAATAATGTGATGGGGAGGGGAAAGTGCTGTGGTCACGAGAACTTCAAGGAACCTGTCATATGTCCATATGACAGGTTCACTGTAACTTTGAACAGTCACTGAATGAATGGATACAATTCAAGGACTACCTATGCAAGAGATTGAACAGAAAGTACAAAATAAATGAACTTACCATTAACTCTAAAAGATAAAATTCACATTCTAATATCTGTATAGAACAAAAACTGTATGAATTACATGGACAAATCATAGATTATCCTGTTCTATGATCAGCTGGATCTAAACTATTAAAATTCTAATTTTGGAAAATTGGAAACCATGGGAAAATCATGGGAACGAAAACATATAGACTTTTTTTGTCAGCAAATGTCATTTGATATTTTCATTTCAATAAAGGAAACTCCTTTTTGAAAATAATTTTTTTACTCCAGCAAATACCTCTTTTACAGAGGTCAACAGATTTATCATATTTTTTCGTTTTTGCAATCAAATTCATTCATTCAGTTTCTATAGTCGCCAACTCAACCAAGTGACTCTATACTGCTTACAATTCTAAAATTATAAAATATTTTTTTTAAAAAAAACGTTAAAACAAAAAACATCCACAAAGTAAATACAAACAGCAGCCATGAAGATTAATCAACTATTAGTAAAACCAAGTAATGGGGCTCTTAATACTTTCTCAGCCCCAAGCTTGGGTACATAGCAAGTTTTTCAATTTTTGCAAAAACTTAACAAGATTGGGGCCATTCTAATCTCTGAGGGGAGAATATTCCGTAAGGCAGGGGATACGCAGACAAAGCCCATCTTTTTGTTCACGCCAGTCAACACTTTTTGGTGACAGGCTCTGCAGTTTGTCTGTTGGATCTGACTGAATGGGTAGAAACTCTTGGAAAAAGATAGTCCATCAGATAACCCAGCCAGTCATATAGGGCTTTAAAGGTGACAACCAGTACCTTGAATTGCACTTGTAAACACATCAGCAGCCAGGGCAGGGCATGCCATTCAGCCGGCACCATTTATTGTCATTCAGCCGCTTTTTACACCACTTGAAGATTCCGGATGCTCTTCAAGGGCAGCCCCATGTAGAGCATGTTAGCGCATAATAATCTAGTTTAGGTTTTCCTCTTCTCCAAGGCTCACTCCTAGAGTCTCTCAGCCACAGCTAATGACACAATGGCAAGACCCTTTTTTTTTTAATTTCAATTTTCTACTTTTTAAAAACAATTTAAAACAGTTGGGAGTATAGCAAAACATAAACTTCCTATCAATGATGCTGGAACAATGCTTTGATATATTCTCAACATTCCCACTCTTCCACATACAGTAAAAGTGTAAAAGTCTTTTGAAATCATTTGCAGAGAAAGGGGAAGTGCTAAGGCAAGGAATGTTTTCTTAAGAGTATACTTACATGGTTCATCCTATAAGGAAATTCTTTTGGAAAGGCATACGAAAACCTAGTTTTCACTGCAACGAAGAAAATTCAAGAATGCTTTTTAAAATAAAAGCAATTAAAATTAATTTAGCATACTGACTTCTCTCTCTACACTTTAATTTAATTAAAACACTAGATGCTGAATGCAGGGATTTAAGTTTGAAAGTACAAGAGAACAAGAGTTAACTATTAAGCATACCTATTTTTTATATCTGATAGCAATATTTTATAGAAATTTACAATACAAAATAGAGGCAAAGGAAATATTTTTGTTTCAATATTTTGGAATATATATTAGAATCAGTTTACATAATTTTTATCAGTTTCTGCAAGTTTCAAATATTATCAAATGGAAAAGCAGCATTCATTAGTTTAGAAAAATTAAATGATGTACCAATACAATATTTTTTCTTCTATTCAGTCATGTCTAGTTCTTGGAAACTGCTTAGGCAAATCCCTGCAGTTCTTTTGGCAAGGTTTTTCAGAAGTTGTTTGCCACTGCTTCATTCCTAGGATTGAGAGTGACTGGTTCACGGTCATGCAGCTGGTTTTATAAACTTACGGTGTCCTGGTTTCTAGCATGATACCAGCTACTACACCAAGTGGCTCTCTCCACTACAATACTACCCAACAGTATTGTATTCTATTGTATCATATGTTATCATATTGTATCATGCAATACAATAAGACAGAGCTTAACCGTTTTTTTAGTTTTTCATGTACATGCATACATATGTGCCATTCGATATGTCTGAATACGATAACTTTAAGCAATATTTGATTTTAAAATTCATTTGAAAGATGACAGCTTTACAAAAAATTCCACTCACATACAGAAGTAGCAGCAGATATCAATCTTGTATTTGAAACCACACCAAATTCCTAGAACATCAAAAATAAAATAATGGTGGTAAGTACGCAAATCCAGAAGCACCCGCTAATAAAATGTCAATCTTTAGTTACTATGTGAGATTATGGGGGGTGCTCTTGATCTGTGAGAAAAAAAAGAAAGGGCACATTTTGTTCTAATTGGCAGCCTTGTAGAATCATACAAGCCTCATTATGCCCAATTCCACAATATTCCATATGAGCTGATGCAATGCTTCTCTGCCAATTTTTCTTGTTTAGTCAAAATCACAGTATTTTGCAGATTTGATGATTATATTTCAATAAATACATTTTTGTCTGTGTGAAAAGAGAGCTATTTTCTTTCCTTTCATCAATTTCCATTGGCTGCTTTACTATTGGCAGAAAGCCACTTTGATGTTAATCCCCCATAGCTAAAAGGCAGGAAAACATCCTGCAAAGCAAGCACTGAAAGCCCAACCGATCAAGAGTCAGCAAAGATCAACTGTCTATGACCAACAAAATGTTGTGGAGGCTGGAACAGGGGGAGCCCTAGCAGAAAAATCCTATTAGAAAAGGGATATTAAATGTGCTAATTATAGGCACTCCTCATTTAGCAACCACCCTGATTGGTGACCATTCACAAATACAATGGTAATAAACAGTAATAAAAATTCATTTTCAAGCAATGCATGGATTGACCGTGAAATGTCATGCCCCTGACAACAAAAGCCTTCAGTGTGAATTAAGGTCAGAGATCTGAGACAGTTAACTTGCAGTTAGAATTTTAAGGGACATGCTTTTACTGTGAAGAAAAATATTTCAGGAAGAGATAGCTAGTTTAAGCAACCTCTCCCCCTGCGAGGGAGAAAAAATAGGGAGGGTAAAAATAAGAAATACATCTTTGCAGACACACTCTGCAGTGTGTGCATGTGTGAAAGAGAGGGGGGAGAAAGAGAGAGTGTGTTAGATGTTCACTTAGTGGCCATTTTACTTTGTCCAACAATAAAACTGCTGGAAAGGATTGCAATTGCTAAATTGATAGTGTGCTTAATTAAGACGAAGAGAAGAAAAACAAATTTACTCATCAATCATGTCAATTCATTGTACTCCTAATGAATTACTAATTGGCTACTAATTGGCTTTCTGTTTATTTCAAAATAACATGGAAAAATAAAAGTCAGCAAATCACCTGCTAAAATGCCTACTTACCTCTACTTTGGATGCCAAAAATACACATGTGGGAGCCATTAGCACTGGATCAATACTTTTTAGGGAATACCTAAAAGTTATAAAATTTTAAACAGAAGGGAAAATTACTAATCATACCACTTGAAAAGAGACCTTATAATCACAAAAAAGAATTATATAGGAAAAATGAGACCATATTGAGCTCATGATCTTACCTGGCATAGAACCTTTTGAAATAGACAGTAGCAGTAGCAATAACTTGTTGTCTTAGCTTCAAATGTTCACCTAATGCCTGAATAACTTAAAATAAATTTTTTAAAAATAAGTTAAATCTTAGTAGTTCAGTTTGTATTTTGCAACAATCACTAAAACTGAATCCCACAGATTGCAAATCTTTTTTGTAACATTGTTACATTATGTCCTTATACTTTTTTTTGGTACTAAAACCCATTCATAAGATCTTCTAAAGGTTAAATAATATATGTTATATTTTATTTTATAGGTGAAGATTGCAAATTGAGACTGTGACGCAATAGATAATACCATAAAGCTTCGAAACCGCAGTTAGAAAAACTAACATTAAATCACTGCTTGATATTTCTGATGCAAAGAACAAAATCCGATTCCTAAAATATATATAGTAAGCTATGAAACTGAACAATGCCAGCTTTTTTCTATGATTGGCTACTAAGCTGAATTTGTTTAAATTCAGGCAGATGGTATGTCCAGCCCTTGTAGGTAATTCTGATACATTATTCAACTTCTCCAAAAATGACAAAACAGATGCAAGGCATATTGAGGTGTAATCTACACTTGGGAATAAATAATTTAGTCTATTGTTTGCAACTTCATGCAATTCTCAACTCATTCTTACTCAGAAATTTAGGAACTTCACTCTGTGTGAAAAGCAAAGCTTACAGTTATCAGTTATCATACGCAGCATTTAAATACTTTGCAAAAGAGATATTTGTCCAATGACTTAAGCTGCCGGTATCAACACAGTTATGGAGTTGGCAAAGGTAGCAGGTGCTTGAAGTATGACATATTCCGTCTATGGAAAGGGAATAGGGTACCGGGGGAAGGAAGATCAGGAAAAAAAAACTGTCAGCTGCTCCACACAAGTTCTATCTGCCAGTTGGCTAAAAAGCCACCATGGTGTCAGCTGTACAGGTAGCTCATTTGGCTTTCCAAGCAAAGGATATGTTCCAAGCATGTTGGAAGCATCCATCCAAAATACCAAGCAAAGGTAGAGACACAGAATGACAAAACAAAACATAAGATGGTTACTTGATATTTTTCCAGAATCCCTCCATCCATTCATAATTTGAACATGGCAATATTTTATCATATTCCTGCCATTTCCAAGATAATTCACACATCAATGCTCATTTTAAAGGTTGACAGCCAAGCAAGTCCTTTGTACACAAGGTGGTTAGCTAAATATTTTTTTTAATTGGAATAAATCTGAAATGATCAGTGGGGGCAGGGATTGTATTTAAACTACAAGATATTCAGGAAATCAATAGAATGCTTGGGCAACAGAATTCTAAAAGTGGTGTCCATATATCAGTACTCTTTAATTGCTTACATTTTTAATCATTTCCAAGGTTCTACAAATATGAACCATTTAAAATACAAAATAAGTATTTCTTAATTTTAAGAAAGCAACTCTCTCCCCTCTCCCCTTTCTAGCTCCAACATAGAGGATACTGATTCTGACAGTAACAAGTAACTTTGACTATTCAGACACATTATGAAAAGTCCAATTGTGAATATATATGCATATTTTAAAATATTACTGTCATACTCCCTGTAAGGAAATAAGGTGTACACACAGTTTGTACATGCATTGCTTGATGAATGCAAGATTTTCCAGTAACTCTATATTAAGAAGACAGATTTGCAGCTTCTTTGAGCTTTAATTATGCATACTTAACAAATCCTTTATTAGGAAGCTTTATAAAATTTTAGTACTTTGATTTATAAATATGAAAACTGTACTTTAGCTGTAAGATTGAGTCAAACTATATTCTAACATTCTAATGATTTTAAATATTTAAGCATGATTTCCTCTCTTATTAAACAAATTAAAGTCAAACCTTCCTTGCACATGAATCTTATATTTACATAAAATAAAGTTTCAATGACACCCAAGTACTGTATTAAAATGCAGGCTTAAATTGTATTTATCAATGTTTTCTAATATTGGCTCTGACTGGAAAGTAATGACATCCTTGAATTTCAATACAAAATAACTACTGAAATTAATCATCTCTCCATATAAAAATGTAACAAGAGTTTGTTCAAAACGGCTAATCTCTGAAAGTACAGCACTGATCACTTTCAATTTTTCACACAACGTTCCTTACGAATACAGCACCAATGATAAATACAGCACCAATGATATATATAGAATGTGTAGATGTTACATCTGTGTCAGGTACACACAACAGAAATGTAAAAAATGTAGATAGATGGATACAGAGAGAGCAGTGAGCCACTGGATGACATACAAAATGTCATAATACCCTGTCCATAAGATTCAAGGAAAAATACAGTAGGTAAGTAGGTAGGTAGGTAGGTAGGTAGGTAGGTAGGTAGGTAGGTAGGTAGGTAGAGGGATAGAGAGAGAGGGAGAAATACAGTAGAGGGATAGAGGCCGAGGGCGATAGAGGCCAATCACCCGTCCCTTTGGAACGGCACTCGCCTATCTCTCAGGACCGACTGATCCATGTTCAACTGCTGTTCACATGGAACCCTTCTCCACTTCAAAGTAGGTGGGGAGAGAGAGAGAGAGAGAGAGAGAGAGGTAGGTAGGTTGGGGGTTATACGGTGATTGTGTGTACGTGTTTGTATGTGCAGGTGTAGATCTACACACAGATTGGTTGGCCATTTAACGAAACTGGCCCACAGCAACGCGTGGCCGGGAACGGCTAGTTGTTTTATAAATTTATTTTGCTTTTCCAAAACCTCAATTACCATTTTTGTTTCCCATCATTTTGAGAAAGAATACCAAAATCTTAGAATAAAAGTTAGGCCTAAAATCATTCCAAGAGAATTAAAACTGTCTCCACAATAAAAAAGGGGGAAAGGCCTATATATAAATGGGATCAAATATGGTTTAGAATCGTAATGTCCAAAAAGAAAATATATCTCTAACTTTATAAAAAATGTTGGTCAATGTTATATTTAAACTAAGTAAGAGTCTAATAGGAACATTTCAAGGGCCTTGGCAACATGTGCTTCTTCTAAAAATCAATGTTAAATCAATGTATTTTTAAAAATAAAGACATTCTCACTCATCTACCCCATCTCTCCCTCACAAACATACACATACACACAGAATATATCAATGATTCATTGACATCATTTTTACCATTTGTAAAAAATATTTGTAGTTTCCAATATTCTTCTTCTGCTAAAAATTTTAAGTCTTTTTGGCGTTCCTTTAGCAGATCTTGTTTATCCAAAATCCATTGTAAACTACAAAGAAAGAAAGAAGACCACTTTTAGATATTTGTAACACAGAAATTGTAAACACAGAAAAAAAGAAAACACTTTTTATCCTTTATTATATGGTCTAATGTCAAAGGTACATATTCAGTCAAAAGTATTCAGAATTATTTTTTTTCTTCCAATGCTGCTTATATTTCCCAATGTTTGCTGCCACCAGAATTTGAGAGTTCCATAACAAACCAGAAACAAAATTCTGGCAAATAAGAAACTACCATCAGACTTTGGGGATCATTTCAAGCTAAAAACATTTTATATGTGACCTTCTATAATCCAAAGAGTATAATCAATCTCTTTGTCAATAGTGAATTTATTCTAATAATTTTTCCCTTTTCTAATAATTTGTTATTGTATTTAAATGTATGATGTGAAAAGTACAGTGATGTAATAGATGTCCAAATAGAGTTCAGATCTACCCTCAAATGCAGGATAACTATGAACTACTTGCATATATGCACACACTCATTCACTCACAACAGTCTAGGATAGTTGTTGATGAGATAAAATGAAAGGAGAACCTTGTATAACTTGTCTTGACCTCTTGAAGCAAAGGCAGTGTATAAGACTAATACATAACAATAATAATTATTGCCTCAGGAACTTTAGATAGTTCTAAATGTTCTAATTTATTTTGTTTATATTTCATATTTCTTGAACACCCATCTTCACATACAAATGTTGTATAAACCCCACTTTCTATCTCTAACTCTTTTACAAATAACATTTCTGTAGTACTATGATTTTGAGTTATATGACTGCATATATTTTAGGTATTATTCATCCTAGGTATATTTGTCTTCCTAGTACAGAAAAATGTAGTTTCTGATTTGAAAGCTAGCATTTAAAACACATTTAAGTTATATTTAGATCTTTCAGATGTTCTCCATGAATCTTAGTTGCAAATTATATTCAAGCAGCAAAAAAGGAGAATCTTACCATCTTAGCAAATACCACTAAAGATTTTCCCCCATGATAAGATTCTAATTATGTTATTCAGAAATAACATTGCATCAAAAAATTTGAATTATAATCATGTTATTCAGTGATTACTGTATGCCATTCACGCCATTCTTCACTTTCATAGTACAATATTACAATTTAATCACCTTAACATAATGTGCTATATTAGAACAATAATGTGAATATTAGAACAATATTCATTTGTGCAAAAGTATTTAAATAACTGTAAACTATTTTGGAAAGAAGCATATATATGTCAGTACTTTCCTCATGTTAAACCCAGCATTATCAGAATACTTGTTTTTCATGTTATCTGCTTCCATATGAATTTAACAAATAAATCTTCATTTTCTACAAAAGTTATAATAAGAACAAAAAACAGTTAAAGATGGTGTATAAAAGCTGGGAAGTGTGTAGAACCACACTGCTACAATGAAGCAGGAATCAATATTTGTAGTAACACCAAACCTTTGGGATGGGGAGTGGAGGTTCTATCTACAGAAACCTGTACTAATGCAGCTTGCAGTATGTATTTTTACTCTGTCAAAGTACTTGCACTTATAAGGACCTGTCGCTTTGTAAGTATCAAAGAACGTTCAATGTAAATAAAGTATGTTCAAACTGGGGGGAAAACCCTCAGCTTTTCTTTATACATGCACACTTACACACATCCAGGTTTTTTTTGTTAGAATTGATAAAAAAAGAAATAACCCATGTTCTAAACATTATATTTATATATATAATGAAAAAGGAAGCATGCAGCTTTCCTTTTCTGCCTTTCAGCTCATCACCAGAGACCATCTAGACAGAAAACTATCAGTTTCATTGTGTTTCGTTGTGTTGTTAGCTCAAAACCTAACACACACACACACACACATATTACATTACACACATAGCTGAGAGAAAGAAAGAAAGAAAGAAAGAAAGAAAGAAAGAAAGAAAGAAA
>JAPKID020000844.1:0-16397 GCA_026931265.2 Tropidonophis doriae | reverse complement strand
CAGGACATTTCTCCTTAGTTCTAAGTTGCTTCTCTTCTTGATTAGTTTCTACCCATTGCTTCTTGTCCTACCCTCAGGTGCCTTGGATTTGGTGTTTAACTCAGGGGTCCCCAACCCCCAGGCCGCAGACCGGTGCCGGTCCATAGCTTGATCGGAACCGGGCCGCAGTGAGCAGTGCAACTCTTAGAAAGGGCCGGAGAGGAGGAAGAGGGAGGAGGGGTCAGCCTCCTGGGGAGAGTGTGCGCCAGGGGCCAGATAGGGACGAGTGAGCCGACTCACCCTCCCACGCGCATACGCCACCTGTTCCCCCTCCCTCCCCACTCCCCCTCTATGTTGGCCGAGCTGTGGCCACCGGTCTGCGGAATTTTTTTAACATGAAACCAGTCCCTGGTGCCAAAAAGGTCGGGGACCCCTAGTTTAACTGATGCACGTGCCTCTTATTGCTAGGTGTACAGATAATCCTTGGCTTACGACCACAATCAAGCATTTGGAGGGTTTCCTCTGAGAGGGCAAAAATGGCCTCTCCAGGCTGCAGAGGCCTTCTGGAGGCCAGAAATGGGCCTGTTACTGGCCTTTCCAAACTTCCAGTAGGCCTGTTTTTTGCCCTCCTCCATGCACGCCTGCATCCAAAACGGGCATGTGGGGACTCCAGGGAGGGGAGGGGCAGGGTGGGGCATGGCCAGCCAGGAGTGGGAATTGGTGGTTCTCCAAACTGCACAGAATCTTAGCTAGAGGTTCTCCCAAACTCCTGCGAACCCTCAGCAGCTACCCCACCCCCCCGGTCACGTGATGTATCAGGACTTTTCCCTCCTTCACTAAACCGGGTGTGGCCAGGGTGTGACGAATCCGGCCCATGGACCAAGAGTTTGACAGCCCTACCATAGAGAGTTCAGCCTTTATTTCTGAAACAGCCAGCCAAATGCCTTTACGGGACTTCAGCAGCAGCTGACGATATAAACATATCCTACTGTTGTTTCCCAGACAACTAATAGCTATTGTTAGATTTATCTTTCTAGTGGTTCAGAAACATCTGGAGGGCTGTATCCATATTTGCTGTATTCCAAACAGCCTGAATGGAAACTCTTCGGTACCATAAGTGTGGAAAGAAAGAGAACTTCTTGACCAAATCAAGAAAAATATATCTTAGCAAATTAAATTTGCTTTGTCGATTGCAATAAGTGGGAGGGATGAATCTGGGAAGTAGATTTATAACCACAGTGCAGTTTAACAAGTCTTTGGGGTTAATGTTATATTTGCTTCTGTTGGTTCAGACCCTGTGATCTTTTTATGAAGTGTGTGGGATAAATGTGCTTAAGGAATACTTTAGAAAAATAAATATTGTCTGTAAACCACATGACATACACAGTGCAGTTCATTGACTGTGATCCATCTTGGGTGAAATATGATCTCTTATCCACTTTCATCCCCCCAACTTAAAGATTAGTTGGAGACCACTTAGCAATTTCTCCTCGAGTAATAAGGGTGACATAAATTCATCTGATGACCAAAGAAGGAGAACCCCATTTGGCACTTAAGGCTTAGAAAGTGTAGGAAGAAATGTCCATTTGGTTCATTTCCAATCTGGGAGAAAGGAACTGGAGACAAAATGGAGACTGACTGGCAAAAGGGTCAAATTAGGCAAAAGGGTCAAAGCAGAACCACCAAGCATGTGTGATTCTGGTCAGCTCACCACATGGAGTTGAGGCTGAGGGGATTTTATACTTTCTCTTGGGCTATGAACTTGAGCTTCCTGTTCCTATGCAAGAACATGTATTCTATTGGCTGTTGTCACGCTCCCATGGGCACAGGTAGGGGTCATGTTTGTCTGAGCTAAGTTTGGTTGAATATTGGACTGCTGATGCAATAAAGGGGCGTTGGGCAATTCCTATTGTGGCTGAGGGCTAATCCTATGTCTGGCCACATTCAGGCTTGAGAGCTCTGAGGGTGAAAAAACATTGTGGTAGAGATCTCATTCTTTACTATTCTGGCCTTGTGCTGGTTGGGGAATTCTGGGAGTTGAAGTCCAGATATCTTAAAGTTGCTAAGGTTGAGAAAAACTGGTGTAGGAAATATCTTCCAAGCCTGGTATTATCCAAATATGCTGATTAATAGTTTCTATCATCCCAAATCCTCATAAAACTCAGTTGGAGCAGGACATCCAGAACTAGATAAATAAATGGCAGTTTCACTGTACTTTAGAAACATAATTTAAGCTTTGAACCTGCAATGTTACAACAACTCCCATCAGAGATTTCTACATATGTTGTCTTCTTTAAAAGGTATATAAATTTTAAAAACTGTTCAAATTAAATTGCAACAGACATTCAATAAAATGTCAATTCCACAACCTCTATAAATAATGCAGCTGTGGATAGTTTTTTGTAATGCACTTTTCTATTAGTAGATTGTAAGTATTGGCTTATTTAAAAGTAACTGACTTGGCAGAGGGAAAGGGGATAAACTAAAGATATGGATTACTAAAATGTCATTCTATAATAGCCCTTGCGTGAACAGACTCTAGTAAAATGGCAGTTTTAAATATCCTTTTGCAATGATATTTGCTAAAACTACATTTTAAAAATTGTGGTTAGAATCAAAAATCTATGCAGCACCAGTGAGTTCACTGTACATTTGTCATAAGGTAAAATTTCCTTAAATTCAAGCTCAATTAATGGTGACTTCAGAGAAAGGGGGAGGGAGGGAGAGGAGGGGGAGAGTGACTATGTGTGAGTGTGTGTTTAGGTGTGTGTTTTTTGGCAATGTTCAGCAATATTTTCTTCTTGCCTTTTTCTATAGTATTTTTCCCCAGTGGCATCTATGTATTGGCACAATCCAACCCTGATTAGCTTTCTCCAGTCTCAAAGTTGAATAAAGGTTCCCCTCACATATATGTGCTAGTCGTTCCTGACTCTAGGGGGCGGTGCTCATCTCTGTTTCAAAACCAAAGAGCCAACTTTGTCCGAAGACGTCTCTGTGGTCATGTGGCTGGAATGATTAAATGCCTAAGGCACACAGAACACTGTTACCTTCCCACCAAAGTGGTTCCTATTTTTCTACTTACGTTTTTACGTGCTTTCAAACTGCTAGGTTGGCAGAACCTGGGACAAGTAACGGGAGCTCGCTCCATTATGCGGCGCTAGGGATTCGAACTGCCGAACTGCTAACCTTTCGATCGACAAGCTCAGTATCTTAGCCACTGACCCATCGCGTCCCTGTTGACTACGCAGACTACACATACTATCATAGGAAATTTTGTATTTTTCTCCCAATGCCTCTCTTTTAAGACTTGCCATTTCACGCCATTTCTCTGCAAATTTATAATTCATCAGGCAACAACAGCCTGAATTGCTAAACTGTTCAACTGGGTCCTTTTTTTTTTTTTGCGAAGTCCAAGAGTGTAAAAATTATACATCCCCAAGAAAGGAAACTCACCCATCATCAAACCTACTTGCCTTGTCCCGAGAGCAGTGTTATTAAAACATTTAGCGATCAGCATTGGCTTAATCAAGGAAATATGACTTTGAGCACCATTGTTCTAGATGAGGAACAGACTTGCTTTTTAAAAAATGCAAAGATTGCTCGGACAGTATAAGAACTAACCTCGGTGTCTCTGTTCGTGAGTCAGTTGCTCTGAGTCATTAAGTGAAAACAAGCTCTTCGCCATCTGGTAATTACCTTTGGGGCTGAGGTGTAAATCCCTGCTCCTTAATCTTACCGCTTTAAAAAAACATTTCCTCATAGGTGGTCCAGATGGCGAGAAATCCTTTACACAATGAATAAAAGAGAAGCAGAAATACGCTTTTCTCCAGTAGCAAACACACTTGAGGTTATTTTTTGCCAGTGCCCTGGTTCAACAATTGCCACATAAGGCAGCAAAGTTTTACAACTGATAGTAAACTGAAGCCCACCTCCAGAGGGGCCCAAATGGCACAACAGGGAGAGGAGAAGATTTAAAGGGTAGAATACTATATTCAAGACTCTGCTGTAAAAAGTTAATAAGACTTTTAAGACCACAGGTTGCAATGACATTTTTACACACCCGTAATAAAATTGTATTTAAAAAAAACCAAACTTGAGTATAGAGGGAAAAAATAGAGAGAGAGACAATGATTAATTCAGCTGAAGATATTGAAAATCACTGCAAAATGTTATGGATTCCATAACCATGCAATGGAACCATGTACAAACGAGCTTGCATTGCAATGCTATGGCCACCATCATGTCGCTCTATTAAAAATCATTTCATTACAGGTAGACCTCAACTTATAACCTGGCACTCAATGACTGTTTAAAGTTACAACACACCACTCCAGAAAATTACCGTATTTTTCGGTGTATAAGATGCAGCAGAGTATAAGACGCACCAAGTAAATGCACAGTAAAGAAGTGGAGTTTCGGAGGGCAAAAAATGCTGAATTCAGTGTATAAGACACACCCAGATTTTCAGCCTCTTTTTTGAGGGAAAAAGGTATGTCTTATACTCAGAAAAATACGGTAAATCTTGTTTGCAAACTTTATAGTGACTTCTGGTATCACATGAACACATTTTAAAGGTATTTGTATTTAAAACATTAAATACAAATATCTTTAAAAATTGTTTTGTATAAGTCACATCATTATTAAGGGAAAGTATACGAAAGAGATAAAATATTTAATTTTTCACATAATTACCGCAGCAAGAATAGTACTCACACAATGTTGGAAAAGTGCTACTATGCAAACAGTCTGTTGGATGATCCAAAAGATTCTTGATTCCACAGAAATGGATAAGCTCACCTTGGAGTTAAAGGACAAGGAAGACTCAGAATGTTATACAGTTTGGGAAAACTGGTATCAATGGATAACTAATAGGAACAAGAAATGTGCAGCTTAGAAACATAGATGTATAGATATAGGAATAATTAGGAATATATAAAAATGTATTTGAATAGCAAATCGTTATGCTAGTACTGTCAAAAAGGATTATATACACCCTAATTTTACTAACATTTGCAGAATGTCACATGACTACAATTTGTGATGGGGTGTTGTTGCTGTTTTTGCCAATTTTAGATATTTCCTGTCGTTCACTGCAGCTCCTGCCCACCTTATTTATTTATTATTTATTATTCCTATTTGTAACTCGCACCCATCTCACCATAAAGGGACTCGGGGTGGCGAACAGAGATTTAAAATAAATATACATAAATATAAATGTAAAGTATTACTAAAGAATAACTAAATTTAAATCAAGAGCCTGCTTAGAATAAATTTACAACCCATAGATTAAAACTTTGGTTTGTTATACGACAATGGGGTGCAGATTAGTTCATGCCAGGCCGGCCAGATGAAAATAGTAAGTTTTTAGGTGCCGGCGAAACAAGCGAAGGTCCGAGATGGTACGGAGATCGGGATGTAGGCCGTTCCAGAGGGTTGGACCCACCACAGAGAAGGCCCTTCCCCTGGGGACCGCCAACCGGCATTGCCTGGTCGACGGCACCTGGAGAAGACCCTCTCCGTGAGAGCGAGTCGGTCGTAGAGATGTATGGGGTAGTAGGCAGTCTCGTAGGTAGCTAGGCCCCGTGCCATGGAGCACCTTGAAGAGGGTCATCACAATCTTGTAATGCATCTTGTAATGTTAACATCAACATTGGCTTTTGTGGTATTACATTCAGAAGTGATTTTCTAGGTTTATGTTAGTTCAGAGTGGTTCTGTAGGATACTACATATGTATTTCAGAATACAGGGGATCCTCATTTAGTCAGCACAATTGGGAGCGAATTTTTGCTTATTTCATTAAGTGAAATGGTAACTTCATGAAGCATCATGATTTTACTTCTACTTTTTTTTTCTTGCTTTGCAGACCTGCAAAATTGTAAATGTGGATATTAGTTATTGTTTCATTACTGTCCTATTGCTTTATGAAGCAGCCACTGAATCATAACTACCTGTACATCAATTTTTAATCTCATGTTGAACTGAAACCACTAACCAAATAGATACATTCATTAAAGCCTAACTTCCAACTGTTTTGAATCTTTGGGATTGCCATGTTTCTTAGGTCTCTTATCCCATTCATTATTATTTTAAAATGTAAAACTCATTTTGAGAATTTCAGATCTAGAATTAATAATTAAACTAACTTTTAGCTCATTTTTGCAAAACACACATAGTAGTGTTGTTTATGTTTGCTCAATGTTTCTAGCACTTGCTTTTGGAAATGGAATCATTGAAGCCAAAGGTTCATGCCGTCCAAGTTTGTCAGAGTGCATTACGGATCCCTGAAGAAGTTCTCACTACTCTACCGATATGTCATGCAGCTCTTAGGCTGCAGGAGGATGCCAGTCATTTACAACACACAGCTATCCAGCAGTGCAATATAATGCAGGCAAGTGTATGTTAAAATAAGACTCAAACTAATACATAAGTGTGGTACACTTTCCATTAGAAGAATTTACAGAAGGAAAGTTGTAGGTTTAATGATGAACAAAAGAGCTAAAACCTATGTGAAAAGTATGAATTGGTAGCATCCAAGTTGCTATGAATGTGTTTGAAAGCAGGAAACTGTACATTGTCGCCAATTGCTTGTTAGAGTCCTGTGAATGATGATAATGGATGAACCAGACATAGACTTTTCATTAACATGTTTTATCATTATGTAAACGGTGAAAGGAGCTAAACTAAGAACCATAAGCAGAGAAAAAAATATACAGTGATTTGAGATGAAACTAAAGTAAGAAAATATTTTAAGGAGTCTACTTTTGGTCACACTTATTTAATATGGTATTATAGGTAGTCCTTGACTTACAATAATTTTTAGTGACCATTCAAATTATACCAGCACTGAAATAAGTGACTTATGACTGTACACATGAACGTTGGAGCATTCCTGTGGTCATGTGTTCAAAACTCAAACCTTGAGCTGGTGGGGCTTGAACTGCCAAACTGCAGGCATCTGGCAGTCAGCAGAAGTAGCCTGAAGTACTGCATTCTAACCACTGTGCCACCATAGCTAATTCTATTTATAAGATTGCAACTTTTCCCTCCTTGGTTTAGGGTGATGATTTTAATGATGAAGCTAAGTTAATGAAGTAGTTATCTTATTTTACAGGCTCAATTATTTATTCTTTCTCTCTAGGAAGCAGTAGTACAGTATGAGCAATATGAACAAGAGATGAAACATCTACAGCAAATGATAGAAAAAGCCCATCATGAGATTCAAGAGAAGCCCATATCAACAAGTAACATCCAAGAATTGGAAGCCCAGATTTCATGCCACGAGGTATTACAACTGAGATCCAAGGCTGACTTGTTTTTTAAATGCAAAAAAATTATTTTGCTTTGCTTTCCTATTTTGTCTTTTTTCCACAATAGATAGTTGAAATTGGTAACAGCTCTTAGTATAGCTGCTATAGCCCCATTCATCTGAGATCATTTTTGGTAATCAATTGTCTTCTAGGCTCCTTATTTTAGATCCTGAGAGTTATATCCTACTCACTTTTAATTGTCTTTGGGGATATTAGATATGCTTTTAGAGAAACAACTTTATGACACATAGCAAATTGTGTAATGTGTCATAATGGATTTATTGATCTCCATTTTTGGTGCACCATCTTCTATATTTTAATGTTGTCAGTTGTCTCTCCCTATACCACTGTTACCCTGTTTCCCTGTAAATAAGACCTCCCTAGATAATAAGCCCAATCAGGCTTTTGAGCGCTAAAATAAGCCCTCTCCTGAAAATATTGCCACAAAGCAGAAGCCAAGAGGTGACCATGCTTGTGCACATGCACACAGCTCTTCTAATTTTTTTTTGTACCAAGCAACAATCATCCAGATCAGTACAGTCACATCCTCCAAAATACCCCTTTGCTTCCTGGGAATTGAAAAACACCCTGCAAGCAGGTTGTATGGAGTACCTTCCAATACTTATTCCAGTAATAAGAACAAGTAATGCATTAACACTATATATATATACTTAAATAGATTATTAAATCAGGAGTCCCCAACCCCTGGTCCATGGACTGGCACCGGGCTGTAGCATGTTAGAAACTGGGCCAAGCAAACAAGAGAAGCCCCATCCATGGGATGCAGGGAGCATTCCCCCTCTGCCTCACAGAAAAACCCCTCTCCACAGAACCAGTCCCTGGTGCCCAAAAGGTTGGGGGCTGTTGTATTAAATGCAGTGAAAGCACCATCAGAGTGGTAGCTAAAGCAAAATAATACCCCTAAAATATGAACATTTGGGTTTGAATTGTTTTAAGATTTTTTTCCTACTGCTCTTACAAGCTAATGCATTGTTTTAAACTATTTTTTTATGTATTAAAAATTAAAAGGGATTAAGCAATGAACATTCTTAAAGGAGGAAGAAAACATATTCAGACTGATCTGAACCACATACCTCAGAGTTCATTATCATTTTAAATGAGTCCTATAACTATGCACATTTACATTACATTATTTTTCATGTGAGAAGCAGTGGGTTTACAACTTCTATTTGGAATGAAAGTTTGCTTAAAGTTTCAGTGAAATAATTATTAATAATTAATTTGATGAAACAATATGTCAAATTAAGAATACATATATATACCAGTCTCTTTAACATTTTTATTCAGTATGGGTGGTATGTTTTTGTTGAGTTTCTCTATTTACTTCCCTGAATTATTTTAGGTAAAATAAAAAGTGTAAAAACCTGCTGTGCAACAAAAAGTATGAGATCACTTTGTACTAACTGGAAATATTTAAAAACAAAACAGCCCACAGCTTTTTTTGAAGGGCAAAATATGAAAAATTACTACCATAACAGAAAGCATGTTATTCTGAGAAAAAAACCCACAGTTATTAAGTAATACAGTAAGAATTAACAAATGTATTTTCATCTCGAGAATTTGGTATATTGTGAACATTTCTAGGGAGGCTGAAGCATTCACTCTCAAAATTGCTATATAATCAATCTCAATACTCTTCCTGAATTTCTCCATTGAGCTTTCTTTATTTGGATTCATTATTTGTGAAAAAAACCTCTATATAGTCAGAAGCTAAAGGAAAAAGACTGATTGACGTACAAGTTACCTGTATAAATGTTGCTGTGTCAATAGTTGCTTTTACAACAAGCAACCAGTTATATGTAAAGAATTTCTTTCACTTACATACTTACAAGTCTTCTTTGTACTCAAGGCAACTTGAGCTCTGTACATGAAAGAGTGCATTAGGATAATCCAGGAAAATAGGATTATACTTACATCTATACTTATACTTGCTTATACTATACTTAGGTTATTGAGGCCATGGTTCTCAATTGTTTTCCCAAATACCATATTTTTCTGAGTATAAGAGGCACCATTTTCCCTCAAAAAGAGAGTGAAAATCTGGGTGCATCTTATACACTGAATACAGCATTTTTGGCCTACTGAAACCCTACCCCCTTTGCAAAAATGGATATGCAAAGTGCAGAACCTTTTTTTAAAAAAATGTATCTTCAAAATCATAGTGTGTGTTATACTCCAGTGCATCTTATTGTCTGAAAAATGTGGTATATAATATTCCAAACTATTCCAAAATAATTAAAAATTCACAGGATTAATATACAGCAATCATTATACAAAATCCTTGTACTCATGAAAACATTAAACTTACAATTTATCTCAAAATATCATGTCAAAAAATATGATAAATTTGTGGATGAATGTTCTATTTCACTATTTATTAATTTATGAAATATATTTGGTATTTCAGTGACAAAATCAGCTACCTGTGAGCCTCCCTAATCACATTTTTCTCTGTTGACTTTTCTGTATCACCAATTGCCATAAAATTTACATCATCTTAATCATGTTCCTTTTTTACTTTTCCAAAAACAAGTTGCAACTATTTGTGCTAAAAAATGCAAAGGCTATTCAGTCTATTAGGATCATACCTGCCTTTTGCTGAAGTATTCTCTATACTCCATATGCCAGGTTATATTACAGGTAGTCCTTGATTTACAGCAGTTCATTTAGTGACTTTTACAATGACACTGGAAAAAGTGACTTAATGACCATTTTTCACACTTATGACTGTTGTAGCATCCTCGTGGTTATATGATCAAAATTTAGATGCTTGGCAACTGACTCATATTTATGACAGCTGCAATGTTATCACCTTTTGTAACTTTGTGACAAAGTCAATGGGGAACCCGATTCATTTAACAGTTGTGTTATTAATTTAACAACTGCAGTAATTCACCTAACAACTGTAGCAAGTGAGGTCATAAAATGGAGAGAAACTCACTTTACAAATGTCTTACTTACCAACAGAAATTTTGGGCTCTGTGGTTGTAAGTCGAGGACTACCTTTTTATACAAATTTGAGAAATTATCACCCAAATTGATACTGGATCTGAAAGGCTCAGAGGCAAAGATTTATAGAATAATAACATTATTTTATCACAGATATTAGAAAAAAATCTGTTGATGTGAAGGAAGACGGTCTGTAAGACTCAAGCAGAAAGGTGGAAAGAGAGAAAGAGAGAGAGAGAGAGAATGAGAGGGAGGGAAGCCAAGATTCTAATTTTGTACTTTTTCCTACTTATAAAAGGTTGAGATCCATTCATTTTGAGGAACTAAATGAAGTGGTTGATGCCTATATAGTAGTCTCATCTCAGGCACTTTGTTTCCAATCTTGCCTCACAAAAGTGTTTCACATAAAACCTGTTGCAATTGACTGAAATGCAATTGTCCATGGCATTTTATTCTTCTCTATCTAGTCCATCTTTTCGGCAATTGTCTTAGGTTTGCTCCCAACTGGTATATAACAAGCTCCTTTATGTTGCATTTATAGTTATAAATGCAAATTTATAGTTATAAATGCAACATAAAGGAGCTTGTTATATACCAATTGGGAGCAAAGCTGACAAAGTTACATATAAAGGAATTTAAATGTCTAGGTCTAGTTAGGTGTGTGCGCGTCTGTGCGTGTGTGTGCGTGTGCGTGTGTGTGTGTGTGTGTGCTTTTGTAATCTTTGATAAGAGTCAGAAGCAATTTTTGCTTTCACTTTCTATGCAGCATTCTGAAGCTAATACTGTATTCCATCTCATTGTACCTACTTCTTAGAAGCCTAATCCAAAGTACTTGAATTAAAGGGTTAAAGTTCCACTTCTATATCCTAGTAGCTTTGTTTTGCAATCCTTATTTGCTGTGGCAGCCAGGTTGAGTCAACATTAAGCAGATCTAATCCTAAACGTGTACTTGCTGCAGAAAGAGAGGCTATTTGGATTTTAATTTTAAATAAACTTGTTTTGGTTTTTAAAAAAAAATTCTAAATGAAACCTGAAGGCAATCCCAGATACTTGGTGTATTTAAGCAATTACAAATAAAGGTCCTTTTTTCTAATCACATTTATTTTTGCTATATATTTGTACAGCCAGGATATTAGGACAGCAAGAAGAAAGTGACACTGTGTGTTAGCCTTGCATTTTATTGCCTGCTCTGTTGACTATTGTATATTCATAAAGAGAAATAGCAGTTAAAAAAAAAACACATCCAGATCGCATGACCTCATTTCCCTGCTATGTAGTATCTGGAGACATTCAGCTGGTTTTGGTGCCTTGCAGGAAGGCGACGGCATAAATTATTCCTCCTGTCCCTCCCGTTTTGAGCAGAGTCCTGTGTGGAAATGCTTTGTCTTTGTCATCAGCTTAATCTCCTTGCCTGTGATACAGGAGCAGCTCATTTGCATAGCTGTCTCTGTGAAAGGGTTAAGTGTGCATGTGATGCAGCCTGGCTTGTTCTTTTTTCCACAATCAACATCCTGTGGTTCAGCTATTGCTGTGGCTAATGTGGAGCGTCTGAAACACAGAGCTGTGATTTCATTGGCTGATCTTAAAGGAGCGAGCCGGGTTTTTCTAACGGAAGCAGAATTGCTGCTAGCTTGTACTCCTTATGGCCTTTACTGATCCTGCGGGTTTTCTCAGGAGCTGGCGGAGAAGATCAAAGGTTACCAAGAGCAAATTGCATCCCTCAATTCAAAGTGCAAGATGCTAACCATGAAAGCCAAGCATGCGACTATGTTGCTGACAGTGACGGAGGTGGAAGGGTTATCAGAGAGAATGGAGGAGTTGGATTCAGAAGACATGCTTCCTGCACATAGTGCTCACCCGTCTGTAGTGATGGTAAGCAGTGACCATGTAATTCACATTTATCTGTCTGGATTGTTATTTAGACTATTGCTTCTCACTCTGTTGTGAACAAGATTGCAATAATTTAGATCGTTTACTTGCTTTTAGGAGATGCCTAAATATTGGGGAGTAAAAGATAATAAACTCAGCTTATGCAAGATAGTAAAATGAACAGAAAAGTGAGGAGAAATCAGTCAATCATCTTTGTCGGCTGGGAGGGGTGTAGGTCAACCTTTTAAAATATGTGCACTATATATGAGCACTAAAAAGCAGTAAATCTTTCACACTAAATAACAGTAAGTTAGTTTGAGGCTTATACATCTAATAACTCATTTAAAAATTTTATAGCTCATACATCAGATGCAGATTGCATGTCTAAATGCAGAACTGAAGAAAAATTTAAACTAAAATTACGTATACATTACTTAAACATCTGCAGTACTGGTAGATATTACAGAGGTTTATACTGTACTAAAAATATTTTATAGATAAATAAAATGTTTCAGTGTTAACTATTAACAGTAAACAGAAGACCTTATTTAAAATCAAAACATTTCATTATGATCTTAGATTAGAAAATTAAATTTTAAAATATAAATTACCAAACAACATTAAAAGTATTCGATGGGATCTTTATCACTGCTTGGCAATAGGTGGCAATTCTCCTAGCTACATCTTCATTGATGTCTAATGATATGGTAATAGTTTAATATTCAACTCATCTGTTTTTGCCTGGGTATTACTGGAGAAGGTACTATACGATACTTTTGGAAATCTCAATAATAACACCAATAAAATTACACTTAACTGTTTCTATTTCTCCATTTTTGTTTTGTTTTGATTTCTAGGTTCCTGTATAAAATGCTTTAAATGGGTGCTGGGGAAGTTCGGTGGAATGTGGGCAGGGAGGGGAAAATAAAATGATGTTAGATGACTGAAACTCCATCTGAATGAATTGAATAATGAGTTGTTGAATAAATGATTGTTTTCAGTTGTTTTATATTTTTATTTTTATTTTATTTATGTATGTATCAAATGTAAAAACTACCTATTTTTACATGTTGATCAGCTTCTTTTTATAGTAATCCTATGTTGCTGAATTTCCAAGGATACAAAAAGGAGCTTAAAGGTCCTATACAACCCCAGTGCTGCAGGTTCAACAGGAGGAAATCTGCATTGCTTTTGGCTATATGTTCTAGTTATTTTTCCCACTTAGTTTCCTTCTTGGTAGAATTAATATCTTTGTTTTCTCACTATTGTGGCTGTACTAATTTTTAGGTAGAACTGTCACGTAAATTACTCAGGAATTCATCCTTCATCAGCTTTACTAACATACTTTGGGGAAATACATAGTGATCATAGGGAAAATGTGATTGTATAAAAGAGATTTTGGCAGGCACAGCTAATGATACAGAAGTGGAGAATGTTTTGCCTGTCAAAACCTTCCTAGGTTCAAAAGGATTAAGTAGCATGAAGAGTAGAATTCATCTCCTTCTTTATAGTTAGTCTATATACAGGTTTGAGAAGGGACCATAGCCTCTTATAAACTATGTTCTGATGAAACTCCACATTTTTGAAGACGTGAAATACAAAGTCTTTCTGATATCTGAATGATCTTCCTGTCCTTTGGGATGCATTTCCCATGGCAGATGACTGCTGGTCGCTGTCACACACTTCTGTCACCAGTTACTGAGGAATCTGGGGAAGAGGGAAGCAACAGTGAGATCTCTTCTCCTCCTGCCTGTCGCTCTCCTTCACCTGTGGCTAATGCTGATGCTTCTGTTAATCAGGTATCTCCCTCAGCATTCATTCGTCTGTGCTATCTGCAAACATCTGTGGTCCTCATACAGTGTATAATATCTCATTTGTTCAGTAATGCTGGGCGTAGATCACTCATGCTGTGCAAATGTGGATCCTTTATTTTGTCATTAAGAAATCACCATTTATTCTCACTTGCAAAATTAGCTTAGCATATCAAAATTATAAAAGGTCTTGAGAAAACACAACCTTATGCTACATTTTGACATATTTCATTACCTCTTTGTCTTGATTCCATCACTAGATCATTGCAGAAAGAGACATTATTTTCCATTTGTTTTGTTTATGCAAGAATAATTCAATTTTTTAATATGATTTCAGTTGTTTTTGTTGCATCACTTTCATTTAAATAGAAAAGTTCATTTAGTATGTATCTGCATATGTTTGTACATATGGCACCAGGCCTTCTATCCATCAAAAGTATTTCGGAATCATTTCGCATCATTCTTTTTACGATGAAAAGAAATATAAAATGGAATAAAACAGTGGAAGTTGTAGATTCTGATGTCTCCTTACATGTACTGCATACCTGAGATCTTCCTACAGATTTTCAGTAATATTCAACTTGTTGGACTGTGAAGGACAATCCAAAACTTTGCCTTTCCTTTAAGTACTTCACAGCCATGTTTCAGAACATTAGCTAGTTGAAATATAGAACCTTTGTTTCAGCCTTCGTTTTTTTAATTAGGTTATTTGCTTGAAGGCTAGGAAAATCTAGATGTCCAAAACTAAGCTTTCATTGCAAAGGACATGCTGAAAAATTCAATGGATACTGTCCACTGCAGCACACAGTGTCTCATACAACGATGACCTTTATAGGAACTGTCAGAAGCAAATGTGATAATAAAATGCATCATTTCAAGTATGCAAAATAAAATCTTGAAAAAACCTGAAATGTTTTGAAATAAAGTGCTTTTAAATGATGAAACAAAAAGTGAACTCTAGAATCATAACCATGCAAGTTACATTAGGAGAAAAATGGGTGAAGCATTTGATGAAAGAAACACCTTACTCTATCATACTTTGGTTGCAGTCAATAGCAGAGAAAATATGTGTGTGGAAGGAAGAATGGATCCAAAAGTAAATGCCATCACAATCTTAGAAGCAAATATCCTAGTCAGTGAAGAAACTGGATCTGATTGGCTGTTTTATTGAGATAATTCAAAGCTTACATCTAAAACAACTATGAAGTACTTAAAGGGAAAAAAGTTAAAATAGTTGACAATGATACTTTAAACTATATCAGAAACTTTTTTAGGAAACAAATCTTATTTGCAGTGCAACTAATGAAAAAAGTAGGTATCATAAATATATATATGCATATATGTAACATTTGAAATCAAATATTTATGTTATCTTTGTCATTGGATTTATGTATATTTTAAATAGCATCTGAGTGTTTAAAGTTAGTTTTTTTCTGGCTGATGAGGTTTCCTGGAACACTGGGATGCAGTGCTATATGTTAAATCAAAGATTGGCAAATTTATAATTCTTCAATGGCGCATTTATAATTCTTCAATTCTGTGTTTGCCTAAATCAGTCATAGCCATCTTCAAAGTTGTTCCAACGTGTGTCAGGTGGTGGTGGTATTTTTTTACATAAAAACTACAAGCTAAAATGATAGAAATAAAATAAAATAATACTGTTAAAACATCATAAATGGGAACAATAAAATATTGGTACTAAATTAGAATATATTCAAATTTCAAAAATAAGCTGAACTTCCAGCACTTTTGAAAATACAACATTTTACCTTATGCTCATAGGATATTGCTTATTATCAAGCCTTATCTGCTGAACAGTTGCAGACAGAAGCATCCCAAATTCAGCCTAGCACTCCGATTGCTCAGGAATCCTATGAACCAAGATTAGAAGCTCTTTCTAGTACTAAATTGGATGATTTGCAACGTTCTTGGGAGACCCTAAAAAACGTGGTAAGTCTTTTGACATAAGGAGGAGTGGAGCAAATATTACCATTAATGTGGATGGCGATTTGTCTTCTGTCAATGTAAATACTAGCAAAGACACATTATTATTTAGATTGAAAATTAGCTAGCATTGGAACTGTAAGGAAACTTTTATATAGAAGGCTTCAAGGCCTAGAATAATCTCTTCAACTTTAAATTCCAGAAGTCACAAAACATTTTAAAACTGTCAGATGACGGTTCACCTCTGTTCTCCTCTACAGGTGCTATTTCTTATGTATCCTAAACAGTATCATCCATAAACCAAGTATTAATAGGTCTCCATAAAATATGAAAGGGGATAAAGGAGGATAAGGCTGCCAAAATGTGTTTTTTTAATTGACTTTAAAACACAAAAATTACAAGTTAATAAACAATTTGGTGTAGCAGCTGGAATATTCAGGAGGAGAAAGGGCGTTGTACTTACCTGATACGCCTCTTCTAATAAGGGGAAGATAGCATCCATGAATGGGTTAACACA
>JAPKID020000843.1:0-16402 GCA_026931265.2 Tropidonophis doriae | reverse complement strand
AAAACAGGCAAAAAGGCTCCCGTCTATCCTTCAATGTCTCCACTGGAACACTCGGAACCAGCCAGGACGGTGATACTCTGAGCATTCCATTGAGATCCATTGAGCTCATTCTGGACAGCTAAGGGGCACCATCTTTCTTGATTATGGGCCGGCGCCGGATCAAAGCTGCCATCCTACGAGCACCCTTTGCTGAGAGACGCCCTACTTAGGTGGATGTGGCCATACGTGCACCGGAAGGCTGCTGTTACTGTTACTGTGCCCCCTTCCCCCATAGCCGGGCCTGCCACAGAAGGGTTTGCCATCGGCGCATTCTCACAAAAGGCTGAGCCTCAAAACAGGAAAAGCACATTGCAACCTTGTGGGCTGCGCGACCTCAGCCTGTGCGGTTGGTTCATGGCTCCGTGTGTCGGAGCAAGTTCGATTATGAAGCAAAGGAATTTCAGTAAGATTAATTTTCCCCGGAGGGGACATGTTGGGCGTGCCGAGCCGACCTGTTCGAGAGCGACTAAGAAAGGAAGAAACATCTGTCGGCTGGATAATCTAAACTACTCCAGCATTAGCGCATTGGCTGAAGCATGGCCTCCAACCTCAGCACACAGATGCCCCCGGTGATTTGATTTGGCAGCTTTACTTTGTAAGCTAGTTCGGTCCTCCGGCCACAAAGTGCTCCAGTTAAGTTGCAGTATCAAGCCTTTTTGGTTCCTTCGCAGCTGCCCTGTCCGTAAATCCACCCCTGCCAATGAGGTGCAGGATCCCCCTACCCGTCCCGTCTTCCCAACGCTTCCTTATACGGTTGGCAAGCCAGCGCTGGCCGTTTTTTTATATACTCTTAGACATCAGCGTTTTAGCCGAGCTGGACGCATGTCTCTCGAAGTCTGCCTTCCACCCACCCCTGCAATGACGCAGTCTTCCTCTTGACCTGCTTAATCCCGGGTGAAATACAGTCCCTAAAATGGCTTTGATTTCTATGTGTGTCTCTCTCTCTCTGTGTGTGTATATATATATATATATACACACACGCACATCTAAAGCCAGTCAAACTGCGGCTCTGGCAGCTTTCGTAGCCCGTTAGAATTCCTCAGGTCTCGGTGGGAACAGAAATGCAGCCTTGTATTGTATCCTTTCCGATCAAGTCCTGGGATTCCTGAATGGTCAAATCTATACTCCCATCATCAAGCAGCGATGGAGTAAGCCACCATCTCTTCATCTTGTAACTGAGAGCGACCCCAATCTAAGATCGTTCCCATCCTTATTGGGGTATATTTCAACTCAGCTCTCCATCAATATTCAGCTCTTCAGCAATATTAAAAGCCGGGGTCCGTAGCTCTAAATCTGAATGAGGTCGGCTTGAGTTTAGCTCTGGCACTTTGGGGGAGAAGGCAGGGATCCCCTCACCAGCCTGTCTTTTTTTGGGGGGGGGATGGGAGGTAAGGTCCGAGTCGGATTGGATAGCTATGTTTTCAACTTTCTTTGATCCAGCTATTCGCCTCCTTCCCTGAGGATTTCCCCCAAACAGAGCATCGTACAAGTCAGGACGTCAGGGGGTTCGGGAAACCCCCAAAACCTTTTCCAAGTCGGCGCTGCAGACAATGGTGTTGCTAACCATTGTCTGCATCTAGATAATGGAACTAGAACCCCTCATATGGAAGGGGGGAGGTATTTACTGACCGTGGCCAGTAAAAGGCACTGGTGTTAGTAGAAGAAAGGTAGTGGCCCATACACCGTCCATACATTCAGGAGAAGGGTGGCCATCTGGCCCCGATCCCACCCATCTCTATTTTAGACAGAGCAGAACTTAAACCAAGGCGCCCCCTCCCAATTCCACGCCATCCAAGACTCCCCCATAATAACACTAAAAAGGAAATCTTAAGATATTGGACCCAGGTGACTTTTGAGGAATCCACTTCAGATCAGGGGGTGATTATCCTGCAATGGGTGTGGGTGACCCACCAGACCCAATGAGGATGCAAGTCTGTACAACTGAAAATGTTAACCTGGCGGTGCTTGAATCTTTCCAAGTCGCCAGCCCGAAAGGAAAGCCCTTCCCAACCCCCCTCCCCTCCCCCACATGTCCGGGACCAATTGTTGGTCTGACTGGGAATCTGGCGGGATCTAGGGGAAGGAGGAAGAGAACAGCGCTTTTCCTGCCACGGTGGCGCTTCTGGAAGAAAGCAACCGGGCTAGAAGCGCGAAGGCAGCCATTTTCCATTGGCGATCTGCCTTTGGGATGGGATCGCCTCGGGAACCGAGACCGAGGCGGCAAAGGCAGCGGAAATCCGGCGAGGCTGCGGCGGGAAGGCGGGAGACTCCTGCCGCCGCCGAGGACCGCGTGCCTGCCTGGGGCTGAGGCGGCGCCGAAAGAATTCCCTTCTGCTTGGCTGCCAGCCCACCCTCGTCCCGCCATTTTGTCCTTCGCAGTTTTTGCTTGCAAGCGGAGGGAGAAGGCGGAAGGTGCCGTCAAATGCGCGGTTGTTTGCGCAGCCGAGGAGCGAGGCGCTGTGCTCCCTGAACAGGGGAACGGGGCCCGAGAGAACAGGGCACAAAGGCGAGCCTTCCCAGCTCGGGTTTGGGTTCAGATGCGGGGCTTCATTCGAGGGTTCTGCGGCAGCGAAGGAAATGGGGAAAGGCAACCCGGATCCACTCGGCTTCATGGCCTCCGAGCTTCAAACCGACTTCTTCCGCCTCACAAAGAGGCACAAATAGTGCCCTTATTTCGGGGAATAACCGTGAAGCTGCCGCTTCCAAACCTATCAGCCCCGCCAGAAATGGGTCTGGAGGGCCTGCCTGTTAGCTACCTTCGCCCGAAGAGAGGGGCTGGTCGTAGTCATCGTCCCCCCCGCCCCCCCTCCTGCATTTCCTCTCAGAAGGTCCCTTTCAAGCTCCAGGGCCTCCATCTTCGCTTCTGGCTATCCTCGGAACCAACAAGAAATGGTTTGGCCTGGGAGGGCAAACTTTGGGGCCACCCAGTGCCCTCCAGTGAAATGCCACCCTCCCAAACCCTGGGATCTGTTCCGGGCGCATTGTCAGCTTAATCTCGATAGAACTGCAATTGTATGGGACAATTTGGCTTTTAGGGGGGAAACTAGTAGCACCTGCAGCACGGGACCGCAGTGGCTCTTTACACTTACTATTATGGTTCCCCACACAGTCAGAAGTATTTACTGGATTTGACATTGAGTCCTTCCCAAGGCCCTGGGAGAGGCAGATGATGTTTAATGGTGTTAAAGACACTGTGGCAATGTATAAGCTGTTCCAAGCATAGCTGCCTCTTGCAATTGACTGATGATTTTGTCAATGCTGATAATATTCAAGTGGTACTCCAGTTGTTTATTGTTATTTCTCTTTCTTTTCAGTCACTGAAGGGCTGGATATGCATTCATATAATTATAGATGCTCATTTTATTCTGTTTCTTTTTGCAGCAAAATACAGCATGTTTCTCAGTAAGAAGGCCTGTTGTCTGAATAAAGGCTTCTCTACGAGGCCTTTCAATCCAGAGTCTAAAATTGCCCCTAATGCAACCCTCTCTTGTATTGGAGAGCTAAAAACAATGGCAGCCCATTTTACTTTTAGCCAGGAAGGTAGTAGACACTAGCTCTTCCACGATTCCAAGTGATGTCTCTTGCTATGCACACACAGACCCATAACCATTATGGAAAATGGGATTTGAGAGAAAAAGAGAAGGGCAAAAGGAACCATTTGGAGAGCACCTCTTAGTCAAGGGGAGAATAAGAATAGTGTTTCCAATAAAGAAGCCAAATTCTAGCGTCACTCGGCCATTTTCTGGGAAATTGAAGCCTGGCTTCATAACTGGGGTATTGGCAAGGCATAAATTGGGTGAAGCTATAAATCACTAGGACTGAAATGGCCTGGCAGGTGAACTCCTCCCAGGTTTGTCCTGTCCTTGCATCTCCAAACCAGTCCAACGACTTTCTAGCACAGCCATGCAAGCATTCATTGTGCCTGCACAGCGCACGTTATTTGTGTCGCCTGGTTGTCTTAGAAAGGCCACCAATTCTCGGCAGAAGTTTCCTCTGCCGCCTCTCCACCCAGCGTTACAAGGCAGCTGAAAAATAAACCTGGGTATTTCGCCGGGAACGGCCGAAGCCGGTTGGTTCTTCCCAGCCCTGCTGATTCTGAAATGGCCACATATAGATATTTTTTTTCGAGAAAGGGCGCTTCGCCTCCAGGGCGAGGAGATGCGCAACCAAGCTAAGCATTCACTGCAAAAGGCAAGGCTCTGTAGGCGCCGAAGCTTTCGGTATTAGCAAAATTAAATCGGAAGCCTCTAGAGCAGATGGGCTTATCTGATTTTGGGGGGCCTTGGGGTGGGGACGCGCAGAGCGTTCATTTCTTACCGAGATATAGTGCTAAGAAGGAAAAAGGGCGTTTGCGTTGCTGCATTGCAGGGTATTGCCAGCCTAAAGAAAACCGCAAGGAGGGACTTGTTGCTGTTGCCATGCAGGTGCGGGAGCCTTTGTATAGCTGGCCTGCGACCGGAGCTTGGACCGGGTCGGCTTTTCGAACCCCCAGCTTCCTCACCTGTCGTCACCCACTCTTTCCCTTCTCCTGTCTCTTGCCCTTTAGCCTAAGCCATTAGGAGCATTCATAGGCGTTCAGTCCCCGGATGAGACAAGAGGAGTCCGGTCAAGAACACCCAGCCAAGACCAAGACAATTGGGCTAGGACAATTCCACCCCGATTCTAAGACCTGGACTCGGGTGGGAACATCTCTGAATCGTTCCTGGAAAACGGGGTGGGTGGGGTGGTCCTCCTTCAGTCCCAGAGCTCCGGGGTCACCGAGGAGATTCTGGCTGTCAGGCTAGAAATGGGGATCCTCAAACCAGGTTTCACGCGCCCATAGACCCGGGGAAGAGACAAGAACTCAGGCTCGAGCCGTTGAAAAAAAAGCCGTTCCGAAGAGCTTCTGCAGAATCTGCCATTTCTTGATAAACCCGGCTGGGGCTTGAAATCAGGGCTCCCCTGAGGTCTATCTGTCCCTTGCGAGTGGTAGCTGTGGTCACCAGCCACCGTGGTCCCTTCGGGGGCAAACTGGGTTACGACTGAAGGAGACTGTGGCCAGGATTGCTGTGGTTGTGTTTGTTTCAAAGGTGGGCTTCTTGAACCTTCCAAGTTCCGAAAGGGGTTGTGCTTCAAGAAAGCCTCCTGGGAAGAGTCCCCACAACCCAGGTTTCCCATTCAGAAAACAGAGAGCGGAGTGGTCATTTGGCCCCGGGAGGAAGCTGCCCCGTCTTCCCACCCTAGTTTCATGGGTTTCAGCGGGCGCCCGAGGTAAGTGTGACGGGGGCTTAGCTCAATTCTTCTTCAGCCCTTAGTTGCACTCATCCCGTGTATTTATTTATATGCTGCCTTATCTCCCGGGAATAGTGCAATAGACCCTTCCCCGCCCCACCGGCATTCCTTCTGTTCTTTAAACTTTGTAAGGCAGAAGACCCTGATCGGGCCGAAAGGTACTTAGTGATCTCCCCGGAATTAGCCAGGATCTGAACCCGGTGCTTCCCTGACTTCACTCGGATTCGAGGAATGAAATATAGCTAAACAAACCCAACGGACTAGAAACCTGTCACTCAACTTTGAAAGGCTTATTTTTGAAGGAGCCGAGACTGCGAGATAAACTCTGCAACCTCATGCTATTTCCTCGGAAGTAAGTCTTTAGGGTGCACGCCGTACATGCACTGCACTCCTCTGGAAACAAGCGTGGCGCCCCCGAGTCTCTAGGTCCATCACTTTAGTGTCATTCTGCCAGCCACGAAAATCCTGAAATGCTCGCTATGTGACAGCCAACTGCAACCAATGCACCACAATCGGTTGGTGGGAGCCAGAAAGAAAGGGCGCTTTCTTGGAAAGGTCCTGCTTCTTGGCCGGACTGCCTTGCCTACTAATTCGGTGGCTTTCTTTTTCTCTCCCCAAGGCAAGGAAAAACTCAGTAGCACCAGATCTACTGCCAAGCTAACGAGAGGTCGAGCCAGTCGCCCACGTCACCTGCTTGGGATTGGTCTCCAAATTCGCCAGAAGCGGCTCTTCCACGACTGTCTTTCCACGGCGTTAAGCCAGCCACAAAGTTGCTTTATTCTAGGCTAGATCTGGGTAGATTTGTGGGTGGTCTGCTTAGGTTCATTGTGCGGGACACCCCCTAATCTGCATTTCCATTTGTCAGAGTTTGTAATAGATCCTAGCTTTGGGGACAGCTTTCCCGTAAGGAAGGACTCCTAAAGCCGGTCCCGGTTCCGGTTCCCACCCACCCCAGGTCCCGGTCGCCCCCCCCCCGCTCACGGGGGTCTCGGGGGTCTCAGGCTGGACGCGCTGGAAGCTGATGATCGCCGCTTGGTCCCCACTTCGGGGTATTCTAGATGCGTCTCCGCGGGCCCTCTGAGCATGCATAGAGTACACTTTCAGCTCCAAAGTGCGCTCTGCGTCGGCCAAGCCAAGTAATCAAGTTCTTGTCCCCCTTGTCCTTTTAGCAGGGGCGCCAAGCGAGATTCCCGCGGCAGCAGCGAATTGGGCAGAGGGGCTCCGGATAAACCTTCCCTTTTGCTCCAGGAGGCTTCGGTGTGTCCGTCCGTCCCCCTCCCAAAAGGGTAGCGATCCCATTGGCAGTCCTAATGCCCTTTGCCTGGCCTGAAACTGAGACCACTTACCCCTGGGTGGTTTACGGCTCTTCCGGCGCCGGAGTGATCGCTCCCTGGTCGCTTTCCCAGCGCCTGTTTGTCAGCCCACCGCGTTCCACTATTTGGATTAGACTCCATCCCACGAGCTGGGCCGCAACAGTACACACAGTACCTTTCAAACCTGGGGCCTCCAGATGTTGGGACCAATTTCCACAATTCCTAACCAACATGAGTAGCTGGGGCTTTTAAGGTGAAGGACAACTAAGGGGCACTGGGACAAGGCTTTTTTTTTAATTATTATTTATTTACCCGGTTGAATTGAAGGGTGCTTGAAGAGCAGACATTCCTAGAATGAGAAAACTTTGCAGGAGGTAAAACTTGAGTTAGAATTACTGGCTATAACCTTACTTTTATTTTATTTTATTTTTTAATTTTTAAAGGCATTATAGACACCTTCTTCTGAATGTATGGGGCAGACTTTCTGTCTCTTGGCTCAGTTTTCTTTTAAGAGAATTCCTTAACAATAAGCAAGCTGTTTGCCTTTTCTAATAAAGGCAGGGAATATTTTATCTGATTTTAATTAAGAGCAATGCTTTGAATTTAGGCAAAGTGCTTTAGCTAAGGCTCAAAGAAATCTGATCTACATAAATCCATTATTTTGAATGATTGAGATCCCTTGTAGCTGTGAATCAAAGTGAAGATTTGGATAATATGACTTTAGCAATAAATATACACTATGACAAGTGTGTATCACTTAAATATACACTATGCCTTCTCACTGCCTTTTTAGTCCTGCCTAAGGATAATAGTTTCAAAATTGGAGAATCAAAGTATGTCAGAAGGAATTGAATTCTTAGCAGAAATTTGAGACAAAGTTTCTGAAATATTTGTTATGAATCTGGCTGTACTAGTATTTTCCTCTCTTTCTTTCTAGACTGCTAATAGACAGCTAATAAAGAGAAGGAATAACTAAATAAAACTCACTTTTCATCAGCTTTATCTGTAGGCCTGTTCAGGAAATGATCATCTTCTGGAAAGAAAACCTATCAGAGATCTTTCAGTTGTTCTGAGTATATTCAGGTTGGCTACATTCATCCTTGTGGGTCATTGACTTTCACCTGAACAGTTCTAATATAGTTCTATTTTAGACTGCCCCCAAACACCCCATCATTATCTACCATGTCCACCCATAATTAGGCACCTGTGCCACAGATATACTTTATATACTTAACTAGTAATGTATGAAATGGCCAATATTGGAATTACCTGTTTTGTGGGATCAGATAATTATTAAGACATCAGAATCAAAATGAGATATTCCCAGAGTGGTTATCTGTTCCCATAAACACCTTTCTTATGTTTAAATATCAAAATACAGATTGAAAAACTGTACTGTAGATTAATACATTTAAAGTTCCATATCCTTAGTACACTTCTTTAAACCTCATCTTACTGTTTGCAAAAGAGATTCACTAAAGGCAGGGTTTGGGGGCAAAAGTCCAACATTGCAGAATTCATCTTTGATCATTAACTCTAGAGTCTAAAAATAACTAGATGTTCTATTAATTTAGTAGTATTTCTTCAATATTGCTTTGCAGGGTGTATTTGAAGCAGTATATACAGACACACACATTTTGTAAAGTAAGTATGTATTAAACTCTAACTATCTTAATCACAAATATAAATATATCCTCATCTTATAAAATATACAGAGATATTTCCCAAAATAATAGATATTTTTGACAGATATCTTTATATGATCAGCATGTCTTTCCCCCCAAAATACACTTTGCCATTAAGCAAGCCGTTAACAGCATGTCTAATTAAAATATTTAGGCAAATACTAATATTTGGGAATTTACTTTTTTAAAAACCTAGAACTTAGAGCTCCAGTATGTGTGACCATTGCAAAAGACATGGACAAGGCATTAATTTTGAGTACCAAGCATGCACTCCTGTCCTCCCTCTTATTCAGTCTAACTTGAGCAGTATGAAGGGGGAGAAATCATTTGGTGGTTCAACATCAGTTGTCAGAAATTTGTGTTAATTTACTGCAGATCAAGCAGACAAGTCTCAAGTGATTCTGATCTATTTTCTGTTCAGCCTTGGCCTGAAGCAAGATTTCAGGTACAAAGCAATTGACTAGCAAAATAATACCCTACCAAAAAGTATTTCAGACATGATATTACTGATTTATTGTTGGTCAATTAATAATTCGCCCAATGGCCATCTTAGGCCACTGCTAATCTCTTGGTCTCAGTTGCTTACTAATAAAATGAAAGGTACAATGAAAGACACATCATCATCATCATCATCAATACATGATACATAATGCAGGAGTGCCTGGTATCTTGCTGTCCCAATTTAGCCTTTCATTAGATGCCCCTATTGACAGCCAGCTCTGCAAAGCTCTGTGAAATTAGGTTTGAATGAGAGGTCATGCTCTTGCCTTTCAGTGTCATATAGGGATCCTCCATACTATTCAGATCTAGTTCCAGTGCCCTTCTTATCAGTTAAGTAACCCCCCCACAAAAAAAAAGTACTCCTAATTTTTATTATATGTTTTGGGTTAATCTCATTGCCAGTAGTTGCACAATATTGAAAAAAAGTGTTTCTTCTATATGTCAAATCCCTTCCATGCCTCACATGAATTCAAGGCACATGAAGAGGCCAAACTTCCTTTTTCTCTCTTAAAACACAGTGAGTCACTTCTGGCTAGCACACCCAGCCCAGCTGTAACTTTCCTTCAAAGTGGGACAACATACAGGGTGTGCCTATTAAAAGCTACTTTTTTTTTCTATCAGTGGCATCCATGTGTTGTCGATTTTAGCCTCATTCCTGAGACTACATGATCGTTCTACTATCACATGTATGTGTGGTGGCATAAACAATTTTATTTATTGTTTGTTGAAACTTTTAATTAGTGATGCAAGATTTCTGTAAAATTATCCTTAAAAACATTCTTTAATGCATATGACCCATGTACCCAAAGTGATACGCAAACTCCCAGAAAGAGATGAGTTTGGATAATAATTGAATAATACTGGATTGTTCATTTGGACACAAACCCAGTGCATACATGATCCAAAAGATATGGTATAAATCAGCAGATCTATATCAAGTCATGCTTTGTTAGTCTGGTGAGTTTTTGTGATGTTTCAGCTTCAGGCCTCATGTAAAACAGTATCAGAGGAGCCAATTTCTATATTAAGAAGAAAAAAGCAGTTAGCAAGGCATGATAAACCAAACTTTAACAATGTCTAAAAAGCAAGGTTTCCTGTAAGACTTAAATTCTAGGAAATTTGTATATAACAATAAACATTGTACAATGCTAAAAGAAGTTCTAGTGAGTTCCATGGAACAAAAGTGAATATACAATTACTTGCCACTGCACAAAGGAAAGATGTTAATAATTAAAAATATTAATTATATTTTTAATACTGTCTCTTTCTTTGTGAGATTCCAGTTAACATAAATGGTATACTCTAGGGTAGTTTTTGATTTAAACATTGTAAACCAACTAACCAATTAACCAATGCAAAGTGTTCATAATACAATGTGATAGATCAGCCTTTAGCATTAATTTCATTTACAATAATAGGCCTCATAGGCCCAATGTAGGTCCCATGGACATTGTTAAAAAATTAAAATGGTGAGTGGTTGCACTCAAGGTTTTGATTGAAAGCAACCTGAAAATCCCCCTCCCCTCCACCAAGGGCTAACCTGGCATAATTAGCCATTTGAAAAGCTAGAGGATGTGATGTGTGTGCCCGTGCATGCAGTAATAAGATTTGCCTTTAGGTGAACTATTTTAGTTGAATGTTTGCCCCTAGCACAGTAGCCATTTTGTGGCTTCCATTTTCTGTTGGAAGCCCTCGCATGCTCTCAAAATGCTTCCTTTGGCAGGAAATGATATTGCTATTTCTTTCCTTTCCTTCCCCTTTATGATAAAAATGATCCAAATTGTTTCCCCAACATGTTTAAAGAAAAGAATCAATAGATCAAGTCCCACTGACTGGCTACTTTTGCTATTATAAGCTGCTTAAGGGCAGCTCATTAAAGGCCCCAAGGCCAGCCTGAGATCTTCCCTATCAGACCATTAGATCAGCTGCCTCAGAGAAGACCAAGATTGGAAGCCAAGATTGGAAGAGGCCAAGGTGCCAGTTCAAGGCGAGTCCTGGCATTGCAGGAAGGAAAACAAAGTCAACACGCTGCCCAGACTGAGTTGCTAAGTAAATTAGTAATGAGAAAGACTAGACTGTAAGAAGCTTGTAAGGGCTGGGCTGGTGAAGGAGAGCTTGCATTATTTTTAGACAGACTGTAGTTGTTCTTTGAACACAAACATCTATTCAGCTGGCAGCCCAGTCAGTGCTAAATGCCTCAATGGATTATTGCAGCGTATTTCAACTTTGGCAACTTGAAGATGTAGGGACTTCAACTCCCAGAATTCCTAGCATGCCAGCTGGGGAATTCTGGGAGTTGAAGTGGGCACGTCCTCAAGTTGCCCAGGTTGAGAAACACAGGCTTCTTGGGAAAAGCTCCCATTCTTATGTCCTACTTTCCTTCCAAATATAACACTGATGCCCTACTTTCCTTCTAAGTATTCTCAGTCGCTTCTCTTGCCTTCCTGTTTCAGGAGACTCCAGCAGAGCTGCACTGAGATACATAGCTTTTATTTAAGGGGGAGGGGAGGCAGAATGGGGGCAGATTTGTCTGTTTTTTAAAAGCACACATTCAAAGGAAGCCTTTTAAATACTTAAAGTAGATGCGATTTTAGAGTGTTATTTATTTTATTATTGAAAGGAAGTAAGATGATTTTCCCAGGGGCACTCAGGAACGTAACTAAAGTGGTCCCTTATTTGTTGGCACAAAACCTGCAGTGTTAAGGAGATGTGTAAGCAAAAAAACCAACCCCTATTCTATTGTAATTTCTGTTGTAAAAGGATTGTATAGTGACTGCTTGTAATCTAACCATTAAAGCTACGATATCACTATTGGTGAATCTACTTATTTATCTATCTGCTTACCTACCCATCTCTATCCATCTATCCTGCTTATTCCTTCTAACTTCTGGAGGTTTACATAAATACAAATTTAAGATCAAATACTTTTTGTTCACTTGTTACATTTGTTTGTGTTGCTCATAGACTCTTGAAGCTCCACTGGTGGGGATTTAAGCATCTCTGAGCACTTTGCGCAATTCATGTTTAAAACACTTTAGAGCATGAAGGGACAGAGCCATGAGCCAAGAGCCTATAAATTTATTTAATGGACTTTGGCCTCAGTACTTGCTAGTGCAACTGAAAGGGTCAGAGTTCTGAAAAGTAAGAAAGGGGCTGGAGCTGTCTTTCAGACACACAAATAAAGAGGAAAATGAAGAGGAAGAGAGGCAGACTGAGAAGGGTCTACCTCTATTGCCATCACTCAGGCTTCCCTTCTTGGAGGAATGCCAGAAGGATGGGAGAGCTCTTAAGATTCTTAGCAATTGGAGCTACAGGGAGGTCCTGGGTACTTGCCAAGGGTAGCCAAAGTTATCCAGATCTTTCACTTTCCCAGATCATTCCACCTGTTCAATGAGAGGGAGTTGATAGGGAGATAGGCAGGGGTGAAATTCAGCAGGTTCTGACAAGTTCTGGAGAACTGGTAGTGGAAATTTTGAGTAGTTTGAAGAACCGGCAAATGCCACCTCTGGCTGGCCCCAGAGTGGGGTGAGAATGGAGATTTTGCAGTATCATTTTCCTGCCATGCCCATCAAGCCACACCACGCCCACCAAGCCACGCTCACAGAACCGGTTGTAAAAAAAAATGAATTTCACTACTGGAGATAGGAGATAGAGAGTCAAGGTTATCTGGGTCTTTTTTGACTTCCCTGGGTCATTCCAGCTCTTCAGTGTTAGGGAGTTTCAGGGAACCTTCAGCACTAAGGAGCAGCCAGTCACCAGTCGGTTAGATGGGCCACAGAGAGTGTAATCTACTGCACCATCCTTGAGATGATAGAGCTGAGCAAACAGTATTTCACAATGGCAGCAGCCAAAATGCCCAATGCACTGTTCACTTTAGTACTAGGGCAGATGTGCCCGCCTGATCTCTCCCACCCCCATTTCTGCTGTCTGCAGCCTTGGGGAAACAGCTTGACCAGGTGATAAATTGCCCTCATTTTACACCTCTGCTTGCTTTCTCATCTATCTCCAGCATCATAACGCCTAAGCAGCTTTCTAATGGCTGCCATTAGGTTTTAATTAAAAGAACTTGCCCCCTGGGCATTGCTGCCTTCTTTTTCATGTCCACACAACCTACATTCATTCATAAAATGACATCCATGCTCTGTTGTTGTTTTCTGTGCAAGATAGGGGAGAGGTTTTTTTTAATGTAAAAAATTGATCCAGTGTAGATTATGAGCTCAAAATCCTATATTACAGGGCTCTCCAATCTTTGCAACTTTAAGTCTGAAGGACTTCAGCTCCCAGAATTCTTCAGCTGGCTGCAGAAGTCTGGGAGCTGAAGTCCTTCAGACTTGAAGTTTTGGAGACCCCTGCTATATTACCTATAAAGCCCACATTTTCTCCAGGATCTCAAGAGGGGCTCAAGACTGAATCATACAGTTGGAAGGAACCTTGGAGGTCGTCTAATCCAAATCCTTGGTCAAGGCAGTGGCCTTATGCCATCCCATTGCAGCCCTAATTTCCACCCACAACAACCCTGTGAGGATGCATTGTGCTGAGAGATCTGAATATCCACCACCACCACACGCACACACTACAAAACCTTATCTCACTTCTGTACTAGATCCTTTACTCAATATGGTCTCTGATCAGAGAACACCTTCTGATTATCCCATGTATATTGCTCAGCTGTTTGGTGCGGGGAAGGCATATGCATCCCCTTTTTGATTTGACAGTCCCCTTTCTGTGTACCCGAAATGGCAACAATTCTGCACAATAGCTTAAGGAATGTGGTGCAGTGTTGTTGTTTTAAATTCCTTTTGAATATATTAGTACAATGTGTTACCTGTTTTTAATTATCGCAGTGCTCCCAGTGGGATTAAGGATAGTCTGTACTTGGCTACGTTCTAGTTGGTAGAAGCCAGATTCTGTTATGGGTATACCAAAATAATAACAACACAAAGGGGATACAAGAAGTGGAATTTTTTTATAATCAGTTTTCATAATATGTGAAACTATGAACAAAGAAAACTCCCAAAGTATGATGTGTGTCTATTTGCTGCACAAATGCAACACAAGCACACACACACACACACACACACTTTCTGCTGGCTGAATAGTTTTAGCTCTTCCCAGTCATACATAACCAGCATTACAAAATTCCAGCACCACAAAGTATAAAGTGTTATGGGTCGTTACAGATAGTTCTTGACTTACAACAGTTCATTTAGTGACCGTTGAAAATGACAACAGCACTGAAAAAGTGACTTAGAACCATTTTTTGCACACTTATGACCGTTGCCGCATCCCTATAGTCAAATTCAGATGCATGGCAACTGGTTCATATGTATGACGATTGCAGTGTCCCAGGGTTATGTGATCACCTTCTGCGACCCTCTAACAAGCAAAATCCATGCGGAAGCCAAATTCATTTTACAACCGTGTCACTAACTTCACACTGAGTCACTTAACAAGGGTGGCAAGAAATGTCGTAAAATGGGGCAGTTCACTTAACAAATGCTTCGTAACAAATTTTAGGCTCAATTGTGATCTAGGAGTACCTGTATTATCGTTATCAGTATGAATAATGGAGAATTTAACTTGTGTTTAGCAGCTGCCTTGTATGTCTACTATTGAGGCACATGATTACAAAAGCAGAAAAACATTATGCAAGTCCTACTAAATCAGCACAAGCAGCCAAAACGTTTAAATACCATAAACTACAATTCACTCTATTTCATGTTCTTTTGTTGGGCACTGTGTGGCAAAACAATATTTAAAATCTTTCTTTGCCATATTTGAAGCTGAAAAGAATCAGAATTCAAAAACTGGAAAAGAAATGAAACCTTTACCTTCTCCCATTAGAAACATTTAAAGATCTCTTTCCTCTTAAAAAAAACAACTCCAAGGAGAATGCATATTATCTTGATTCATTATTTGTATCTATATCTTGGCTAATTAAACAGACTCGAGACAATTCTCAAGATGAAAAAAATTCAAAACCAAACCCAAAAGAAAAAAAAAAATACTTCTCTCCAACACTCCATGAGACTCTCAAACATGTGACATAAAAACTATATAAGAATAGAAGCAAGGAGGAAAATCAGAAGGAAAACCCTCAGTTAAAAGGCAGCCTGGCACCATCACTACTGTCTAAATATCCATCTGTCCATCTCTGAGGGAGATGGGCGGTTAAGAAATACAAGATATAAAAAAATGAAATGCTTCTGGGAAGAGAACTGTCTTTACAACCTTCCAAAAAGCCCACAACGGGGTGGGTCAGCCTGTTATCTAAATTAGACATACCCATCTGGCTCTGGCTCCTCTCCTAGCTTGGTTGGCTTTGTGGTCTCTTATCCTGGATCCTAGCAGGAAATTGGACTAGCTTTTTTCCACAGCTGTTACAGTGTGGGTGCTGATAGTAGAATCATGACTCTATGTCTCAGCCAGCAGAGACATAGCCAGAGATAGCAAGAATAGAACTGACTAGCCAAGACTTACTCAAGAGATCATGATTTCTCTCTTCATCTTGGGCCCACGAAGAATGTGGCAGGACCCAAACCAAGATGGCTGGGTAGCATCTCCAGGGTCAAGGAGAAAGGTGATCTATATAGCATCGAGGCCACCAGTAAGAAAGATGGCCTGTCAAATTTGCAGCCCATGAGTCAAATGTGTCATGTGCTGGCCATGCCCACCCCTGGTTTAGTGAAGGGGGGGAAGTCATGACACATCACATGATGACAATGTGAACTTGAGAGTTTGACATCCATGGCCGATGTTACCCCCATGGGGTGGGAATGCTAAACATCCCTTCTTAGGAAAATCTCTAAAGATGAGCTGATTTTCATAATATCTCTGAAGATAAGTGAGAACCAAGCCATTGAGGGCATTTTAGGTAAGCCCCTGGACTTTGAACTGGGCCTGGGCCAGTTCAGTGCACAAAATGTGGCCACCAGCAGTTGGGTGTCCACAGATCAACAGAAATGTCTAAAACATTTTCAAAGGCAGACCTGTGTAGAGTGCATTATACAGTAGTAGTCTGATTGTATGCTGATAAAGGTATGAGTTGCTAATCCCAATCCATTCACATCAGATACAGTATACACAACTGTCCCAGAAGTTGTCAGTGAAAAATAATGCTTATGCAAATGTAGGCCTTGAAGTTACTCTACATTCTTTCTTTGATATAATGAAAAATAGGTAAGTGTTTGATGAATCAATCATATTGCTTTTCAAACTGTACAAAGATTACAATATCTAGACATCTTGCTTAATTTTCACATTACAAAAAGTAATTCCTTGCAGCTGCAAATTATCAAGTTATCCTAGTGGACAACCATTTAGATATGAGCCAGCAGTGTGCAGCAGCTGCCAAAAAGCCAACACTGTTAGGCTGCATAAATAGAGGGATAGAATCAAGATCACGGGAAATGTTAATACCACTTTATAATGCCTTGGTAAGGCCATTCAGTTTTGGTCGCCATGATGTAGAAAAGATGTGGAGACTCTAGAAAGAATGCAGAGAAGAGGAGCAAAAATGATTAGGGGACTGGAGACTAAAACATATGAAGAACAGTTGCAGGAACTGGGTATGTCTAGTTTAATAAAAAGAAG
>JAPKID020000842.1:0-16403 GCA_026931265.2 Tropidonophis doriae | reverse complement strand
ACAAAATATTGTGTAGCATACATACTTGGGGACTGTGTTAGAGCTGCAGAAACATGTTCATTTATATTGTTCAATGAATCAACAGCATACATTTTCCCTTCTTCACGTGAATTTTTAAACACACTTTCAGAAGAACTCTGCATACCTATGAGATGACAAGAGACTTTATTTAAAATTTAAAAAAGGATTGTTTGATATATTTTTTTAGGAGTTGTAGTCAAGCATGCTCTAGATAAGGGAAAGAAACATGTCCTAGTTATACAGCATAGGGTAAACATACCCATTTGAATGATCATATATAAACTCTCCAAATGGCCTGAATTCCTTAAATCTATCTTTTCCCCTTGTCTACACTGCTCAGTTGCAAATTTGCATTGAATTCCACTGCTTACTCAGCCTATGCTACACAAATACTATATATACATTTTGTTTTACTGCTACTTCTTGATTCATTGATTGCTTATTTGCTGTCAATCTTAGAACTTAAACACAGACCACTTTTAAGTTCAATTAAATGTTCAATTCTTTAGGGGAAAATGTGGAAACAGGATTTTTTCAAACATCATGACATCATAAAACCCAGAAAACTTCATTCTGCTCCATTGAGGGCTGTAATGAGAGATTCCAATTATAAAGAATGGGCCATGTTGATTAGACAATTATATATGTAACATTGATTGAATTCAGAACAGATGGGTTATTGCTCCTTTGAAAAAATATCATGTGTTGGAAAGGAATAACATCCAGTAGCCACACTGTTGTTGCTATTTTGGGATTGTCCCTTTAGAAGCCATTCAGGATAAGCTCAAAATCTAGGTCAGATTGTAGTTGAAAACATGTTCTGCAATCCTGTGAATCGATATCACCAGTATTGAGGTTATTTGTTATTTTAAAAGTGGATGCTCTATTTTTCACTAGACTCAAGAAAAAATAGGAAACAGGGTGCTACTTAAACCTAATGCAAATATATTTATCTAATATTTATCTAATATAAATATATGGTGATTGATATTAAATATCAATCTAAATACCTAAAGATTGTTATATGAACTATATAGTTCAGATAGTTATATGAACTATAATATGCAAAGGCTACCAATAAATACATCAATAAATACTTCAGTTCATGAAAGAATAAATTCTTAACACATTTAAAGGCTTAGAGAACTAAATATTACTCACATTTAAACCATACTGAATTAATCTTATATTTTCTTTCATAATAAAATGCTGGAAAAATGCATATATCAGCAGTGTTTACCTTTATCTCCTCCAAATCCACTTGAATGTGTTAATGAGAGCCACAAGCTCAACCCTGAAGCAGAATGTTGTTGCCATCTATATTTAGTATTCATTTCTGCAAAGTTGTCAGGTTTCAAATACTTGATTGGACACAGTAAATTAAAAGCCAACATGTAAAACACTGTTAATTTCACCCCATTTACAAATGGGCTGATGATCTTTACTTTATATTATCCTCTTCTTCATTATAATCAGGTTTCTAAAAATCAGCAGAACATTAGGGGGAAATCTTTTCAGAGGGCAGGTATTTGCAATACAGAAGAAGGTGTCCGAAGTCCCAATAGACTGCATTATTTCATCAAACACACTTGAAACGTGCCAACTCTTCCTGAGCTTACTAAATAGCCTGGGGTTCCTTTAATAATCTATGCCGTAAAGAGCATCCCAAAATAATTGTTCCCCTTAAAATAGTTCTGAATTTTTGTGTGTGCCTGTAAGGGTCTGCCTCAACTCCTTTCCCAAGAAAGTAAAACTCTTGAAACTAGTCATATTTCAAAAGCAACTTTTACTGAGGAGGAACCAACGTCACTACAAAATGGACATGCAATCTAGGGGGCTCTGAGATCGCCACTGATACATTTGCTGCTGGGTGGTCCAATTGGACCTAAACCGTCCCGCAGAGACGGTGAATGGGAAGAATACATCCTGCTGATCACAGAGACACTGCAAAGTGCTTGATTGATCCAGGAGACGTTCTTCTAGCTGGCAACAAAAGCTCAGCCCCTAGGCCAGCGATGGCAAACCTTTTTAGGCTTGCGTGTTGTAAAAGGGGGAATGCAGGGGGGTCGTGCCCTACTGAATGGCTCCATGTGCACCTGTGGCACGCATGCCATAGGTTCGCTATCACTGCCCTAGGCTGATGAAGTTGGGACGGCTCCGAAATTGAAGGAAATGGGAAGTGTTTACAGCTGGTGATAAAAAGATACGAAAGGATACAAAGAGGATTGTCCCTGGGACATATGGGCACCTAGGTGAGCCCCCCCAGCCCATAAGATTAGTGTCTGTGGTAATTGTGGTTCTTTGGTCTATCTTAAAATGGCACCCTTTCTCCATGGCTGTGGACATCCACCAACGAAGGGATGCACGCACCTCCCATGGGAGATGGACCTTAGCCAGGGACGTGTTGGTCCTCTTCTTCTGGAATGGCATAAGGAACCACTGAAGCCTCCTGGAGTGCAACCTGGACCAAGGTACGATGTCTATGACTGAGACTGACTTACCTTGCAACCTGAATAATGTGGCCAGGAAGACCCTGCTGCTAGTTAGTACTTGTCTCACCAAGTTTTTAAGACTGTCTAAATGCTCCTCCGATAGGGAGACCTGTTCTGTGTGTCCACCCAAGCCCCCAGATGAAAAATGCTATTGGTGGGCATGTGGCGGCTTTTTGGGACATTAATGGAGAAACCATGCTCCTGCAGAGTGTGCACCATAATTGCCAAATCCCTGACCGCCCCCTCCCTCAAAGTGGACTGTATCAAAATGTCATCCAAATAAAAATGAACTCTGACAGGTATCTGCCACAGGTGGGCGGCCAGGGCAGCCGAGACCTTAGTAAAGGCACGAGGAGCCAATAAAAGGCCAAAAGGCAAAGCCGTGTATTGGTAATGAGTTCCACAATAACAAAAACGAAGGAAGAACCTGTGGTCTGGGAGATCCACAGATGTAAGAAAGTCACCTTGCCACAGACACTCTAAAATGGTCTGCAATGAATGCATTTTAAATCTTTTGAATAACAAATGATTCAATTTTTTTAAATTCAAAATTACTCCCCACCCACCGGAGGATTTGGGGATGATGAATAGAAGAGTGTAAAAACCCTGATATCGTTGGCCCTCCGGCACCTCCTGGATAGCGATATCCAGGTGTCTGATGATGGCCTCACACATCAGGCGTTGTCTTTGTGGGTTTTGGGAAACGGGACTGTAGGAAGAATGTTGGGGGTTGAGAAAAAAACTCCAATGAGAGACCATAGTGGACCTAACCCAGGCATCAGACGTGGCAACAGCCCATTGTGACAGTGCCGCAAGTGTGCTCAATTAGATCTAAGGCCCACTGTGCCCGTTTGGGCAAAAGTTTGTGTGTCTAAGTCTTCTAGGTTTTTGTGATCTGTCCAGACCTTGAAAGGAATTTTACTTCCCTCAAAAAAGTGCCTCCAGGAGGGCTGAGTGCCCATCAGGCCTCCTTTTCCAAGACAGCCCAGTGTTGTTCAGCCTCGGTTAATTTTTTTGGCTGTGTATGCAGGGTTGTAACTGCCCACATTGGTTTTCTTGCAATAGTACTGCCCCCACAGCTACATCACTGGGATCTGCTTGGATAACAAATGGCTTGTGTCTGGGTGTTTTAGCACGGGCTCAACCACAAAAAGCTACTTGGCATTCCATAGTCAATTTCAATGGTTGGCTGAGCTTAAATTTTCCTCCTTTGGTTTTCAGTAAGTTCATGATGGGGAGGGTGATCTGAGCAAAAGAAGGAATAAACTGCCTGTAAAAGTTGGCAAATCCTAGGAAACTATGTAGTTGCTTCCTAGTTCGGGGTGGTGCCTGCACTTCCATTTCCACTCCCGTGGGATATTCAGTAGCCCAGAAAGCTTTGCCATGTCCAACGTTATTTTTAACAATAAGTTTTTAAAAAATATATAAACAGTCAAGAGGGCAATTAAAAGCCGCCTTCCACTCATCTCATTCCCAAATTCTGATGCGGTGGTATGCCTCCCATTAGTCTAGTTTCGTAAAGATTCCCCCCCTTCGTCAAGTGAGCCAAGGGAGAGGGGGTTATATCTTTTCAGATCATGGTAATCTAGACATCTACAGACCCATCTTTCCTCTAAATAACACCCATTTAGCCACCCATTCACCAGTTTCAATTGGTGAGCCTCTCATTTCAGAGTGACAGCATTGTAAAGCAGGGGTCTCCAACCTTTGCAACTTTAAGTCTGAAGGACTTTAGCTCCCAGAATTGTCCAGCCAGCTTTGCAAATTCTGGGAGCTGAACTCCTTAAAGTTGCAAAGGTTGGAGACCCATGTTGTAAAGGATCTCTCTACTGATCAAGTGCATGGATATAGGATCACATAAGCAATAAGTACAGAGCTTCCCAGATGTGACTCTTCTAGAAATTGGCTCCACAAGACATTCAAACTGGTTGACAACTGCAAATAGGCTTTGTCAAATATGGGTTTCAAAACATGGCATTAAAGGCAAAACATAGGAATGATAGTAGAATACATCGTTGGTGTGTATTACACTTGCTGGTTCAACATCAAAGTAAAACATTCCTGGATTGAAGGCTGTGTCATGTGTTGTTCCAGCTGCAGCAAGTCAGACTGCAAAAGGCTGTTCTGGATGCTGTTTTGCCAACTGCGTCCGGCCTGATATGCTTTCAGTGAAATGATAATCCAGACACTCTTGTGTTCAGATGACATTCAAGAGCTGGTGTGCAAAAGGTAATTGATTAGAGGGGTGCAAGTAGATTTTTCTTTATGTACAAGAAAAACACCTTGCATCCAGAGCTGCAGGAGAGCATCCACTCTGATTGACTGGTGTGAAGATATATAAAGCCACCTTGATGTGCAAATTGACTACAACAGAAATAAAGAAACTCATCAATGAACGAATGCTAATACCACAGCGGCTCTGTCATGCCCAATCAATAGATATGTGTGAAACAGGTCAGAGGCAGTAAGCAGAGTGTATAAACATGAGAAAAGAAAGTGATATATCAGAAGCCAAGAAGCAAGTGAGCGGCTAATATTGAAGAGCAAATCAAAACAAGAATTTGATGGAACTCATTTAAACATTTTTGTAACTCAGTTAATTGCTTTCTGATGTTAGTTTATGATTTACATGGATTCTTTTTTGTTTAGCTAGATAAGATTCATGCAGAAAAAACCTTTAATTTTTGTAGTACAAGGTGTAATTTTGAGAAGATGAAGTTAACACTATTTGGTTTACAGGAAGCTTTTGTGGGGTATATGGAAAGACGTGGGTTTACCATACCAAGCTAAACATTGTGCAATTTCAAAAATAAGATTAGAATTTTTAGTGTAAAAACACGTATTTTTAGAACCCCCGACGAAAATTGCAAAATCTTCTACCCTATTAAATGACATGTCCTACATAGCATCCTCTGCTAATAGTAAATGTTTCAACCAACACTTATTTGAAAATAGTAAAACATTGTTTCAAATGATTCTTTCAGCTAGTTTCTGATTATCCCTCCCAAATAAGATATACACAAAAAGTCTTCACAAACCTAATACAAAGCACATTTGATAGCGCTTTTTCATTTTGAAGTTTAAAAAATCCCTTTTTTGCTCGTGCAACTTATTTTGTGGCTGACTATAGGCCAAACAAGTGCAAAAGCCCAGCCAACACCAATTAAGAACCAATTAGATATTGCCCTACTATGCTGATGTCACTATAGTAAATTGGATATTTATTTTTACAATGTGTTAACTGGTTGTCAAATAGTAACTTTTACCAAGGGACACTCATCTCCAAATAATGTACTTCTTAAGACTTCATTAGTTTAAAAAAATTAAATCAAGAGTCTCCTCAGAAGTAATTGAATATTTTTCTAAGTAAAGTTGATTTTTACCTAATATATTTATCAAGAAATTTTCTCCTACCATCCTACCTCATTTATACTATATAAACCAGTTTAACATACATCAAGTGTACAAAATATGGAACTGACACAATTAAAAAGATTATTTAACTCTAAACTACAATTAATTGTACCCAAACAAGAACTAGATTTAACAGAACAAAACAAAACGACATGTTGAAGGGCTTGGGAGACTTGTCCTAGAACACTTCATCCACATCTGTTCTTTTATCACGGCATTTCCTTCTAGCCTTAGTCCGAGCTTTGAATGCTGCAGAGTTGTACAGATGCTATGAAAACAGTAGAGAATGTGCCATTATATATCATAATAATCTTAGCCAACATTAAACATTTTTCTGACAACTTTGGGGTTTATTCAACAGATCCATTTTAACGTATTTTCCATTAATGCATATAAATTAGATTTTAAAATTTTGAGCCAGAATTACATTTCACTCCCAACTTTACATTTGGCTTTATTTTTCTGTACTAAATTCTAACAGATGTTTTCATTCAGTAATCCTAGATTAAAACAAAGTCATTAGAATATTTATTATCAAGACATCCCAGTTTACAAAATTTCTATATGCAAAAGAAGAAAAATGTGTACTGGAAATATAACTCAACCTTTCCATTGGAATGTTACCCATTCTAGCATTTAAACTGTGTTGTTGTATTAAATTGGTTTTGGCTTAATGAGTCACATGAGATGGGCAGCCATGTTAAATCATTTAAATAAACAAACTGTATTAAACATTAATGCAATCACACACTTATTTCTTCATTAGTACAAAGTTAAAACTTAACTGTTAATGATGGCAGCCTTGAAAATTCATATTCTGACACCCATCACATTTTCCAGCTATCAAACACAAGACGCTACCACTTCAGTCATAACACAGACAATGGAATATCTTATAAAAAGAACATAGCATAGAATAAAGGAATGATATTGGACCATTCCCTGGGTTATCTTAGCATTCTTTTAATTGGAACCAAACTTTTAAGTCAAAAATAAGTCTGTTCAGGGGACAGTGATGGGATACTGTATCAGTTTAGGAGGTCTCACAAACCCTTGTTATTCCTTCTGTTCACGTTGTTGCTCCTTCTTCCTCTTCTCACAACATAAATATTACCATGTCATTATGCTTTTGAACTATTCTGTGAGTGAATTGCATTTAAGATAATTTAACCCAACAGAATATGAATCACTTACCCTTTCAAAATGACTTATCTTCATGGTCTTAAGGGTGGCGTCATCAAGCATCAGTGGTGGACCAAGCTCAAAGATATTCCGGAGGAGCTCATTGGACTGCATAAAACATGTTGCCATTACAATTGTGCAAATGTTTGATCAAAGTTTTAAATAATTCCCTTTTAACATGCAAAATTTGCAAACTAATCAGAGAGCGGCCTTTCCCTATTGCTAAAAAGTTAGTATATCTGTTGCCTATATTTTTTTCTTCCCTTATTATGCAGACATGCATTGTCTAATTTCAAAACTGTTTTAGGCATTTTGCATTGTGCTATTTACAGAGCAGACTCAAGAGGGTGCCAAAATAGTTTCATTTCAATGTATACCTGTAAATGATACTGCATTCCTGATCCTAAAATTTCCTTGAAAGTATTGTATGTTTGCTTTTTAACCCAACAGTCAATGTACATGCGCTCTGGCCCAAACCTGACCGTCTCTGTGGGAAAGTCATGTTCCTGTTAAAAGAAAAAACACCTGTATCAGATTTACTGTGTTTAAATTCTATGCCATCCTTCTACGCCCCGAGTCCCTTCGGGGAGAGGGAGCGGTCAATAAATCGAATACATTCCTTGAACATCCTTCAAATATTTTGGGCTACAACAGGTATTTCTCCAGCAGATGTCTTTACCAATACAGAAATGCACATTTTTTTCTAAATACTGATGAAAATCTTGCACTCTTCTTACTCCTATACATTGGTAGTGTTACATTTCAAAAAGGTTAATATGGTACTATTGATATTCTAAAGTTCAGTGCTTAAAACAAGAATCCAAAACTTGAAAGGTTTTGTTTTCGACCACTTAACTAAACAGCTGACTGTTTTCATTATCACCTCTCATCATATTACAAGTTTGTCCCACATAATACAACTACTTAGCATTAAACAAATATGGATGGATGCTACCAGTAATATGAATTGAAAATAGGAGATGTTACAAACTGCATATCTTGGTTCAGTAAAGGTTTTTTCCACACAATGGTGTGAAAAAAATAGGCAATTAACAGAAGCTTCATTCTTCCTGAGCAGAGTAAACCATTAAAAAAGGCTCTAAATGCTTCTGGCTAGCAGATAAAATTGTTAAGAAACACTATTCAGAAACTATTCAGTCCACAGAACCATTGGTGTCAAGGAAAGTCCACTCATGCCTTTTATTTGAAAAAAACAGGCCCGTTTTTGCAAAGAGCAGGCCATTGTGGGGAGGTTTCGCTGGTTTTAAGAAGAGAATCTCCTACCAACACTTGCCTTCCTTTTGAGAGTGGGGGGTGCAGTCTGAGGTGCTTTTCTGTTTGTCTCAGGTGACTTTTTAAGGCATATTTGATGTCTTTTCTAAGCATTTGCATGTTTTCTTTGAGGGGGAGGTTGTGGATCTGGGTATTTTCAACTACAGGAGAAATTGGTTGCTTAGTTTTAATGGGGCTGCTTCTAATTGGGCAAGATTGGTAGGCAGGGGTTTGTTAGATGTATGGCGGTTCTTTCTATGAGTGACATACCTCCATTTGTCTTCCTCCAAGGGTTTATCAGCAGGGTCAAATCCTCTGGGAGTTATTTGGTCATTAGTTGGTTCAATTGGGGCATAGCTTTCTTATGTAGGTTGGAGTTTGGCTAGAGCTGCCTGTAGATCCCTTACTTTTTCTCTGGTAGTTCCCATTGCTTAAAATTAACACATATATAATCTGCGTGTTCTTTGGGCATAAATACATACATGGAACATGTACCACAAGAATATCATTCACCTGTTCCAGGAGTGTTTCTTTTTGCTGATTCTTTTAAGGGTAAAACGTTTCGTATCTTTTTTTTCCTATGCTTTTTTCTGCCTTTTTGTGCTTGTTTTTATACCTTGTAATTTATTTACTTGCTTACTATTGTTAGTTTTATTTATCCCCTATATTTTGAGCTCCAGTTAACCCAATTGCTTTTTTTTACTTTATTCTTTCTATCTTCCTCATCTAACTTCCTGTTCCTTTTTTCTCCATTTTTTCTCCCCTCCTTATACCTTCCTACTTAATTTACCAACTTCTCTCCCCATGATTTGATACTGCTTCCTCTGCTGTCGCGATCTCGGAATATCTTAATTTAGCACCATGTAGGCATTCTCTCTGCTTCTATTTGCTTAAGGATTAATTGAAATAGAATTTGAGCAGAGTCTAAAATCTTTGCATGCAAGTGTATAAAGAAATTAGGTCATAGAATTACTATCAAGAGGTAAAACAAAATTTATTCTTTGTTGTAGTTTACCTCTATAGTTCGTAAGACACCCCTGAAGACAGATCGCTGTTTCCTTTTGTCTACTTTAGCACGATGCTTATTTCCATCTGTAGCTAGGGCCTTCAACTTCTGGGTAAGGAGCTCCATATCCTCATAAAAAAAATCCTAAAAAAATAGAGAAGTTGTTTGTTGTATCTTAATGAAGTGCGCTCAAGTTTCAAAGATCAGTGAACTTGCACATTATTTTAAACAATAAAGCATATAAAGCTCTAACACAACACTCTAACACAAGGTCACTTAATCACAATATTGAAAGGATTGCTACCAATACATAGTTTCATTTGAATTCTCTAAGCAGAATGAGATTTCTGTAAATGTTTTAATTCCACCCATTTCCAAACATTGGATTTAGCAAAGGCAGGGGAAATTTAACAGCTGTACACTGGCTATTATTTAAGCTATAAGCATGCAAAGGAAGACCTGTTATTTGAGAATGATCAAGGACAACCATACATAAGAAAATATTAAGATCAATTTCCATTAACTAAAGTCAGATACTACCATAAAAGATTAAAGCTTTGCATGTTCATTATTCTTCCTTTCAAAATTAAATTGCCATAGCTCAACCTAAAACTGCAAGTTTCAACTGCATACATCAGAGTAATATTTAAAAACTGTGCAACACAATGGCTTTCTTGACTCCTTTATTCTTTTTCTCTTATCCTTTGTTGCCAAGCGTTTTTCTAGCTACTTTCCCAAGTTAGGCTTTGAAATAATCTGAGACTATTCTTCAGCGCTGTTAAAGAAAACAGTAAAGATAATAAAGGCTTACTAAAAAATTATTGAAATCTAAATCTATATAATTTAAGAGACTCAAAGCATTCAAAAGTGTATGACTCAATTTACTGTATGTACTAAATAGTGCATGCATTTAATACGTTTAAGAGATTGTTATTAAGAAGAATTTATAATAGAATATTAATAACATATGTATCACTGATTATGACCAAACAAGCTATTAATATGCTAAATTTGAACTATCTATATGGATAGGGTTTAACATGGTTTTAATAGTAACCATATATACAGATGGAGAAACTTGTAATTCCAAATATTTGAAGATTTCTCAAAATTACTCCATACCAATATTGCAATATTATAATTCAATACCACCATTCCAAATATTTATTATTTCTCCCTACTTTCTGCTTTTTATTTCTTTAGATATACCTCATCAGATTCTCTTGCAAGTTCAAATAAAAGAGCTAATGCTTCCCCAGCAGCAATCTTCATATTTACATCATCACCGGACAGCAGGCTAGGAAATTTATGCAAATGCCTAGGAAAATCAAAATACTTACAATAAATATATTGAACATGATAAAGCAGATAAGAGATATAGTATTATTGTGCACAGAATTTAACTCCAAGGGCCCTCAGATATTCTGATTTAGTTCCAGGATTAAAGAGAAAGTCTTTCAAACTAGAATTTCTGCTTTTTTTTCTGCACAGCAGAATCTCTGCATTGATGGAGATCAAAAGAGGACATTCCATTCATATATCACAATCTGTGCAATATTAAACTTTCCAATTCCTCCAAAATATATCCTGTTGGCATAGTAATTGCAACCAAAGCAGGAAAAATATTAAAATAAAGGAAAGGGAGAAATATGGCATCCCTTCCTCCTTTTTTGTCCTCCTTTAATGTAAACCATGTAATGTAAATAGGGTTTTAGGTAAGGCTGCTTCCTACCCTTAACCTATAATCAGAAAGATTCAGCACGTTTCACTCCAAACATGACTGCCAAGGAACACAATACATACCCTTCAAGCTTTTTCTTCACTTCATTCATTGGGCAGATGGTCAACAGAAGAGTCCATGCCAAGAGAGCGCTTATATAAAGACCTGTGATTTCTTTACCATTTTGAGTTCTTTCTTTCTGGTAGGATTTTGTGAATATACTTTCCAAGCATTCCATAGTCAAATATAATTCCTAATTAAAAATTAATAAAACACTATTAAGCAAACATTTACCTGAGCATTAAATAGTAATACGTAACAGAGAAAAATTCTTACCGTGATATCATCAGTAGCAATAAAGCAACAAACCCCTAAACAGGTAGCAGACTGGGAAAGAGAAATTAAAAATCACGTTTATTTTTCTAGTATTTTCATAATGGTGATCAATATCTATGAGTCTATCATAGCTGATCTAGTTTAAAAAACTAAAAAAACTTATTCCAGAACAGCAACATTATCTGTGCACTCCCAATCACTTAGTTTCCTTAGCAACACAAAATGCAACAGGACTAAGAATGCTACTAGTCCAAGCCCAACTATTCACTGTTATTTTGACCAGATTTTGAAGTTCAAGGAAATACATTATATATCATTACTATTTTCCTCTTTCAAGGGCTGTTTGCTTGCTGAATTCATTCCAATCTTTCCATGGATAATCTGTTTTCCTGTCTGATAAGAAATCTTTCAAACTTTTTCCATCATGAATTATATTCAGCAGACTTGCAACAAAGGTGACAAAAGTTCTTGCTTTTTGAATATTTGACTAGGTCAGGGGTCTGTAAACTTGGATCCTTTTCCCATAGAAAACACTGGGAGCCACAAAACCCTTTTGACATTTAAAATGTCAAATGATGCCCCTCTTCTCTCCCTATAGATCTCTCCCCCCTCTTCTCTCTCTCTCCATGTACCTCACTCTCCCGTCTCTCCCCCACTTTCATTCTGTCTCTCTCCCCCCCCCCCTATGTATCTTTCTCCCTCACACTCCCTCTCTCCCCCTTCTACATGTATCCGTCTCCCCCCGGTCATCCGGTTTTTCTCTCCCCCCCTCTCTGTATCTGTCTCTCCCCCCGCCCCTCTATATCTCTCCAGGTATCTCTCCCCTTCCCTCTGTATCTCTGTCTCTTTCCCACTTCTCCTCCTGTCTTTATCTCTCTCCCTCTACATAGCTCTCTCTCCCTCTCCCCCACTCTCTTCTCCCCTCTCTCTGATTCTGATTCTCTGGCATCTCATCCAGGGGTCTCACTGTCCAACAGACTGAACCAGGAAACGGTGGGCAGCTACTTCCAGCCTTTGTTGGTGCTGGGTGTGCCTCACTGCTCGGGGAGACGCACTAAATTTCACTGTGCTGTGCAAGGCACTGGAAGAACAGCAGGCAGGCTATGAGGCATTGGGCAGGCCGTAAAGCGTTCTTGCGGTGCCTTGCGCAGCACAGCAAAATTCAGCATGCTTCACAATAGGCGAGACTGGTTACTTCCTCCCAGGACCCATTATGACGCAGAGCCACAATGCAACCCTGCCCCACTCGCCCCTAGCAACAAGACGAGCACAGTGGACCCAGAGCTCTTCTCTTCTCAGGTCAGGCAAGTAGTGACTGGGAGGGGAGGGGCTATGGGCGGGGCGAGCCAGTGATAAGATCAGACAAAACTGCTGAAAAACCTAACCACCAGCAGTGTGACAGGAAGCTGCAGGAGAGGGGTAAAAGAGCCGCATGTAGCTTGGGAGCTGCAGGTTGCCGACATCAAGACTAGGTAATACGCATATACATTCCTTAGAGGCTTACTGAAATATCACTAGGGAATAACAACTAGCATCTATATACTTACAGCTTGCCTAGCTTTTGTATTTGCCGAGACATCGCAGAGTATTTTCTTTAGGAGAGGTGCAAGGGTTTTAAAGACTTCCTCACTTTCAATTCCTGACCCCAACTGTATGCAGAGCAGACAAGCCAGCCCTGCAGCTGCACACTGTTCATCACCCTTGCCTACAATGAAAACCAGTACGAGATCATGATAAAATGCATCTGAAAAACAATAGACTTCATTAATTGAATATTACTTCTCAGGAAGACAGAATTACCTTTCTTGATACAACGTTCAATACTGTCTGTGAGTGTTATTCTCCTTTCAAGGAGGAACTCATATAGCATTTTTGATGTCAAAGCACTTTTAAGACCATCAAGAACGGACTGCCTCGTCTTTGTACTTTTGAGATAAAATGCAGGAATTCATGGTAAAATATCAGTTATAAAAATTATACAATCCTCTTTTAGATTTCTTGCACATTTGTAAAGAACCCAATCATAAATGACACACTATCTATATCAGAGGTCGGGAACCTATGGCTCATGAGCCAGATATGGCTCTTTTGATGGCTGATGAATTTTTAAAGAAATTTTCCAGAACATTAGAAGCTCTACCATTGAGAAACATGGTAAGGAAATATCTATGAAATGATGATCAAAAAGATCCAGGCTGTCTATTAGTAAGCTAAAACTAAAGTTTGCAATGTTAAGATTTGAAAAATGCTCAACAAAACTCCCAAATTGTCCCAGTTAATCTCTGTTCTATAGTGACTATAAAGTATCAAAGGCATTCTTAAAAGACATTTTTTTAATAAAGCCCTCCCAGCACTTTTCTTTTATTATAAGTTCAAAGGAAAATTCCATGTTTTATTAGAAAACCTATGAGACAGAAAGCAGCAAATAAACTGTAAAGTCTAAATTTAAATTTTGTGAAAAAGGGGGCATGCAGAGAGTTTGATAGGATCCTTTTTTTTTTTTTTTTGCCAATTTTTCACTCGTTTTTGCCGACCCAGCCCCCAGGTACACTTTGCAGGCCCTCCCAAATCCTCTGCATGTCCATTTTTGGGAAGGGGGCAGGGTTTCGGGAGGCCAAAAATCAGTGTATAAGATTTTCACCCTCTTTTGGGGGGAAAATGTGCATCTTAGAAAAATATGATAGATACATTTACAACACTACTAATAGTTAAAATTACTGGTAAAAAGTTATTTGTGCAAAAATATAACCCTGCACATGATTTGAGCAGCAAAGCCCTCATAACCTCCAACCCATGAACTAGAGAGTTACTCAAGTGAACTGCTCAGATCTCCCCTACCTCTTGTCCAAAGTCAAGTCAATAAACCCTTTCAATTTATATTCCAAGTTCTCTTGGGTTGCTTCGTCATCAATCTCAGGTACTGTATTATATGACAAAAATATATATTAGAAAATGGAATATAACATATATTAACATCTAAACTTATACATAACTTATGCAAAACTGATCACTAAGTTCAAGTGAATGTAATTTATCTGTCATTTCTACAATTCTATCTGGCCAGCTATTCATCACAGATCTTGTTATGTTCTATTAATGACAGATTAATCATTATATGAAACATGCCTACCGTTTTTATAAAAGCAAAATGAATAAAATGCATGAATATAAAGTAAATTCAATGTATGCTAAGCTAAGCATTTCATTAATATTTATGGATGTTTAAAAAAAAAGAATATCCATACACACTATCTTAGCATGACTACATCATAAATAGGTTCCTTCAGCTTCCTTGGAAAAAAGGAGCTCTAATCTGATAATTCTTTATTTTAAAATATCCCTTTCAATAAAATTTCCCAATCTGAGTAGCAAAATAATTTTGAAAAAGCTTTATTAACGACTTTCTGCAAGCCTCTCTGCCAATCCACCTGTTATTTCAATCAATCAATCAACTTTTATTTGTATACCGCTCCCTCTCCCCAAAGGGACTCGGGGCGGTGCACAGGGAATTATAAGATATAAAAACATACAACAATATAAGTATCTAAAATCAAATTAAACTACAGTAACCCTGTGCTAAAACCTAAGATTCTGAAATACTAAAACCCCCTAAAAACCCAACTGAAAATTTGCATATACAGACTGGAGGCAGGAAATTTATCTCATTCTCTATATCCAACATTCATTTCTGCAATACCCTCCTGCTTCTGAAATGTCTTTCTGCTCTACAATATTTCTCTGCCAATATTTTCATATTTTCTGTAGCAAAACTGAAGTTTTCAATTTTGTATTAATGAAGTGAAGACAGAGATACCCTTCCCATTCTTAAATTCACCTTTGACAGGTCTGGGATGAAGGATGTTCAGACAGAAATGAAAAAGAATCATGAATAGATACCTGGAAGGTTATAAATGCACAAAGGGGTCTGCAAACAGCCCTTATACTTTGCTGCCAATCATTCTTTTGCTTATGAGCAGACTTAAAATAGTGTATTACATTCCCCAACAAAATTATCTCCAAACGGAGGCTACGTTATCAGAAGCATTTTTTCATACAGGCCCAAATGTTGTCATACCATCCTCATTGAAGCTGGCAGGATCACTGAAGCCACTGCAGTGGCTCATAGTTTCAACAGATGCATCTTCATCACTAAAAGGCTGCATGTTTCTGTGCTGGGCACCTACAAAAGTAATACATAATTCACATTAATGATGGGAAACAGCCTGCAGAAAGATATTGCTACATCTTTTAATTTAGTAAATTAGGATCCCCTACTAAGAGGAAGATGAATGCTGGGAACTTCGTTGGAGAGTAGGTACTACTTGAATTTGAACATTTTGAGCTAGTTACCATCGTGCTTTCCCAGCAGCATCTCTTTACAACTATACTTACCGTATTTTTTTTGAGTATAAGACACAGCTTTTTTCCTCTAAAAAGAGGCTGAAAATCTGGGTGTGTCTTACTCATTGAATACAACATTTTTTGCCTCCCGAAACCCCAGCCCTTTCACCAAAATGGCCATGTTTAGCCTTATGGAGGCTTTCAGAGATCTCCTGGGGGCTGGGAAGGGCAGAAATGAGCACAAAATTGGCTGTTTTTTGCCCTCCAGCAGCACTCTGCCTACCTATTGTATTTCTCCCTCTCTATCCCTTTACTTACCTACCAACTGTATTTCTCTCTCTCTATCCCTCCCTCCCTACTTATTCTCTCCTTCTCCCTACTGTATTTCTCCCTCTCTCTCTCTACCTACTTACCTACTGTATCTCTCTCTCTCTCTCCCTTTTTTAAAAAAGTTGCCTCTTCAAAACCTTGGTGCATCTTTTTTTTTAAACAATTTTTATTGGTTTTACAAATTATAAAACAGGAAAAGGGTAAATAGGGTCCATAAAAAATATTTTGGAGCTTCCATGTCAGGGTTGGTGGTTGCACCCGGGTCTTCATACAAAATATAATTTGTTAG
>JAPKID020000841.1:0-16403 GCA_026931265.2 Tropidonophis doriae | reverse complement strand
GGAGGGAGGGAGGGCGGCGTGGGGTTGCTTAAGGCGGCCATAGCGGGACTGCGTGGTCGGTTTTTTTTTTAATTATTATTTTTAAATCCGTGCTGCAGCAGCGTGGTTTCTTCTTCTGGGCCAAGGGCACCTCGCAGAGCCAACCATCTCTCCGAGAACAGGGACGCCGCTCCTTGCCGCTAGAGCCCGCAGCCGTAGTGATGGCATGCGCTGCATTCGCCTCCCAGCCTCTTCCCTGGGGGGAATGTTGACGCGGAGACTGGAAGGATGTTTGGCTTTCACGTCGATTATAAATGACATGCGTGTGTGTGTGTGTTTGTGTGCGTGTACGTGTACGTACACGCGTGCATGTGTGTGGGGTGGATGGGTGTGTGCCCTTAATGTCAGAAGAAGCAAGCCCAAAGGTTGTACTCGGGAGAAGATGTGAGGCGACGGAATGGGACGCGGTGTCTGCTACTCTGCTTAAAACCTGTGCTGTAGGACTCGGTGCCTTGCACTTAAAACATTGTGGAGTCTCTCATTAGCAGGCTGGTGTCAGAAGTAGCAATGCCCTGCCAAATACTGAGCTACTCTTATCCCAGGGGCCTTGTCCATAGTGCTGCAAGCTCTACATTTCCTCCTCCCTTTTGTTATAAATATTTGGCAACAGTAAAGCAGATGCTTTAATGCCTTCTAGCTTCATTTCCCTTTCACCTGCCATATTGAAGAAGAGCTAATGTGATTCTTTGAGAAATGGCCAATGTTAGCATTCTGGGCAAGAGTTAGAATTTAAGAAGAGGAAACACACATTATTTGCCTCAGACCCATTACTTCCCATTTGCCTCAGACCCATTACTTCCCATTTGCCTCAGACCCATTACTTCCCACTTAATATATTTACTCCAGTCCTTGCTTTTATGTCTCCCATTTACCTATCATGTTTAATAATGGCAAACCTATAATGGAAGCTTTACTTTAAAAATAAGTGCAATGTGGGAAAAGGAAAAGTTTACCTCAAATGGCTTATTTTAAGCATTGATTGGTTTTCCTAATGTCATATTTTGGTTACAGGGCCTTAAAGATATAGGCTAGCTTTTGGTTGGAAGGTTCTGCTAGTGTTTATTTTGAAATATTTTTTTTTATTGATATCACAATTCCCCCCATTCTATGTTGGAAAGATTTGTCTTCTGAATTGTGCATTTAATAGTTCCAACTTAAAAGACAAATGAATATATGAAAATTATGTGTAATAAATGTTCTAGCTGTTTCAAACCTATTCCATTAATCTGATAAATCTTCAGAAATCAGTGGTCTGATAAAGTTGTAGGCCCCAAACTGCAATCAACCAAAGAGAGACATTTATGGAACCTTTAATATCTTTGATATTGTAGGCAACTTTCCCCATCTTTTTTAAAATTATGATTGAAAATACTTTGTACACACTTTGCATGGAAAGCTTCTATTGAAATTCATATCCCTTTATTGATATCACATTTTGACTGCTGAGGAGGCAATATTCATTAAACCATCTTGAAAACTTGTAGAGTCTCAACAGACTAATTTCTGGGAAATCTTCAAATTGTAATGTTGGGAGAAAGATTGGAGGCTCTCTTCTCCAATTTCTGGTTCAATACAAACAACACGGGTAGGATGGGGAGGGGGAAAGTTGTCTAGCTTCTATTTCTTTTTAATGTATTTCAGTACTTTTAATATGAAAGCTACCTAAGTTACTCTGTTGAGAATGAATGCTGTAGCAACAGCATGACCAATGATCTTCTAGGCCACCAATATCATCTGGACTGTGAGGGATAAAATTTTATGGCGACTATCTCAGGTTTTGATCATGAACTTTTAATAGAAGTGCCAAACCAATTAGATGTGTAACATTTTTTTTAAATCAGTGTTAATTTCTTCAGTCTTTGTCATAGTGGCAAAATATTTTTTATCCAAAAACCTATTGGAGCATGTAGAGGTATTCACAGTGACATTCTGGAATTGTCAGGAATGCTGCTAGCAGTTTGGAAAATAAATGCATACATAAGTTCATAAGTTCACCGCCCCGAGTCCCTTCGGGGAGAGGGAGCGGTTAATAAATCCAATATTCTATTCTATTCTATATTTCTCCAAGCAATTAGTTGATGAGTTGTTATTTGGATGTTTTTAAATTTTACTAATTTTTGTCTGGTCTTGGTAGCTTACTAAAGTAAAATTGTATGGTTGTTTTTAATTGCAAGCTGCCAAGAGACAATTGAGTGGGTGGCTCTCTAAATTTTATACTTAAATACTAAAGGAAAAAAGAGCAAACATTGTTAGCCACCTTGAATTTAAGGTAAACCAACCTGTACGTTTGTCAGAAATGTGCTTCTCCTCATTAGAAATCCTTAAAGATTCCCTCTCATTTTCATGGAGAATGAATAATCCCAGGAAACTAACTTTTGGGTATAATTAAATTAAGTTTATCCTAATATTTGTCCTGATACACCTTTCAATCAGGGTGGGACTTACACTATATCTAAAAGAGCTCAATTAATCTGTGTAATATTCACTTTAATTTTTTTTATAAAGAATGATTTTTACTTGATTATTTTAAAGGTTGAATGTGCACTTCTGTGCCATCCTGATCCCAAGAACTAATGTTAATCTGATTTCTTAAATAAAGTTTTGTTTCCAGATTGCACCTAATCATGGCACAAACATGCCCTGACAACTTAGTTTTTTTCTGCTGTATCTCTGTGACATGCTTTCATCTCATCCTAGCTCATGAGTGAGACAGCCTTAAATTTGTCCTTAGCTATACCTATATTAAACATCAAATTTAATCCTGGAATAGTTTTCATCTGAGTTGAAGTTTGGTCTTGAGCAATTCACCAAAGGAGTGAAAAAAAGGCCCTAAAATGTAGCAAACATTAGCTAAGCCATTTCTTCTTCTAGCATAACAGACTTTCAGTGCTGTAGATCTTCTCAAAAGGGTTCTAACATACCAAAGGATTTAAGAGTCCTTAAGGTTCAGTATCTTTCTTTTTCACTGAGTGACCACCCCAAAGAAATAAGCCTTTTTTTCCTTGACTGTAGGAAAGGAAAAAAATGGCTCCAAAGCAAGGAATCTGACTCATCGTCTTCTCATCTAAGAAGGGCTTTGCAGATGGGCAGGTTGGTAGTTATCATGAAATGTACAGGACATGTTTCTATCCATGAATTATTAGAAAACACCCAGATCTCAAGACAGAATTGTCCCAAAGGTGCTTTGTCAAAAGACAACTGGACTTTGTTTTCCCTTGAAGACATTTCACTTCTCATTCAAGAAACTTGAGTCAAAACTGAAGAAGATTCTTGGATGACAAGTGAAACATCCTCAAGAAAAAAGCAAAGTCTAGTTGCCTTTAAAAAACATCTTTGGGTCAACCATGACCTGGATGACTGAGAATCTCCATAGACAGCAAGATAGGATTGTGTTAGGCAAACATGGGTGGGGAACTATCAGAAAGAATTTTGTGTTCAACACCAGCACAAGTCTTTGTAGCTTATGATAGATAAGAACTATACAGTAGTGGGAAATGATGCATTAAGCTCTGATGCTAGACATTCAGAACCCACTGTCTAGCTGCATCATTTGATTTCTGGATATAAATTTAATTATGTATCATTGATGTAAATTTCATGTTATGATGAGACATATTAGAATTAAAGTTAAACAACATTTTTATTTTGGCTTTCTGCTTATGGGTTAAGGATTTCCACAGAATTATCTAGAGCCCTATACCAGCAAAAGGTCTTTTGACACTGATTGTGACACTTCTATTTTATTACAAGGAGAGTGAATAATAAAATTAACAACTCAAGGCCACTCCTTTTTAAAAAAATGTAAGATTACATTATGTAGCAAATTAAAATGTGATAAAAGCAGGTTTATGGCAAGGCATTCAAAACTCACCAATGTAGGAGTTAATTATACCTTCCTCAGGGGAAAGAATCCCCTGTTTGAGTGTTAATACCAGTGCTAAAACCAAGAAGACCCTTTCCCACATCCTCACTCTAGCAAAGCACACATTGATCCAATAGGAAAGATTCCAAATTTAATGAAATACAACTGCACAAATCTACTTTGAACGCAACATGCATTTTCATGGTAGCATCTGGCTGTCTATCCTTATACATTTAAGTTTATGTGTTAGAATGCTAGTTTAGATGACCAGGAAGCATGAATCATAGGATAACAGATTACAGACAGCATACTCAAATACAAGCCAGGATTACAAAAGAAACCAAAATGCCACACCAAGGAGCCATCTACAATCAAAGAATACAGGAATGCAATAAGGGCCAAAAATGAATAATTGCTTTATTTTTTGATGCATTTGAGTTAGTGTTGATTCTTAATGTTGACTCCAATCAGGAAAAGTCCTGAAGTATTTTTAGCAATGGTTTTCCATTGACTCCATTTCTAAGGTTGAGAAATAGTGACTAGTCTAAGGTCAATCAGCTGATAGGGGGACTAGGAATCAAGGTTTTCCAATTTCTAGCCTGATGTCTTAACTACTGTCCCAAACCTCAACTCTTACCGAAGTTAAATTCAGTGTTGCACAATCTTCAAATGGCTTTATTATATATGTATATGAATTAAACTGTCTCATCTTTAGCTTCTGCAATCTCAACTTCCAATGCATATAAACTGTTATTTTCAGAAACATTTGAAGATGGTTCAGTTTATTTGGATGAAAGTCTGAGATACATTTTGCATTTGTACAACTATATGCACAATATTGATTCTTTGCCATCAGAAACGTAGCAGAGTCATCCCATGCAGATGCTTTTCACTTTTTTTTAAAAAAAGCTGATGCACAGTACAGAGATATGCTGATGTTGTGGATGTGAGCAGCAGATGTGATTCCTTCACATTTCCTGGATCACTGGACATATGTAATAAAAACAGTCAAACAAAGCTTAATTCTAAGCAAAATAGTTTATTTGCTGGATATTCTAGAACATGGAATGTGAGAACAGTTAAGTTTAAAGTTCACACTTGAGTCCTGAAACCATAAAGCATTCAAATGCATACTGTAGTGACCCAATCTCAAAAAATATTAATTACCATTTATCTTTATTTATTATATTTGCATAATGAAGTCTGTAAGCAACCAAGTTTTTGACTGCTGACTCTTTTGTAGTGGGTAGAGTGTGCAGCTGATAGAAAGGAAGGTCTTGAGTTCAAACTAAAGTCTCCTAAAATGTTTACCCTCTAATGCTTTTGAACAAAAAGAAATACAGGACATTTCAAAACACAGTGGGGAAAAAATCCCTCACCCACTACTGTTCATACCTGTCTAATTTGTGTGCTATTTCAAAAAAATAGTTGTCACCTCCATACCATTTTTAACCCTAATAAAATGTTTCCCCTCCCCCCTCCAAAATTTGCTGCATTATGTAATCCTACTTGAAAAAGGATCACACTATGAATGATACAATATCATAGAATTATGGAGCTCCCTGGAGAGTGATGACATGAGTGGCAACAAATGGAAGATTGATGTCCTGCCTGTGAATTTCTGATATAGCTTTAATCACCCAGTTCTAATCGTGGTCTGGAATACACACAGAGAGAAACAAAGCCCAGAAGAGAAACATAAACACTCCTATACTTAGTGAAAGACACACCTGAATGCATACTCAAATGCACATAGTCCAATATTACAGTGAGACAAATTAGGAACAAGTTGCCAAGACAATCAAGATGCATTATTTTTAGGTTTTTTTTAAAACCAGGTTCATAGCAGCTATGTTTGCACATCTGGGATGCTTGGTTATTGTCACAGTTGCACATTGTGGAATGCATGTCATATGGTTTTGCAAGATACTTTGATTGAAAGGGAATTGGCTAGTTTATGGTTGAGAGTGTTAGCTGAAATCCAGCCATTATTTCAATCTCTCTCTCTCCCTCTCTCTCTCTCTCCATCACTAAAGGGAAGTGGTAGGGAGATAGGAAGCTGTTTTACATAGAACATAAGCCTATTTAAACCATTCTAGTTGACATTGACAATAGCTCTGTGTGGTTCTACACACATATTTTTTTTTACTACTGGTTCGGTGGGCTCGCAACGCTTCTGGACATGCACAAAAGGATCCAGATGGGTGGGCATAGCTTCCCACCACTGATACTACCAGTTCAGCCGATCCGGGCCAAATCGACAGCAACCCCCCTCTCACCCCCCCCTCTCTCTCTCACACACACACTTTTCCAAGCTTGGAATCTTCTACCTTCTAAGAGTCTCTAATCTGGATAAGGCAACAAATAAATCTGGGGCATTTTGTGAGTGAAGCAGATAGATTCCCATTCGACTAAATTTGTATGGGTGTGCAAATTGTTTTACAACATCCATTACAATCTTCATAGTCATAGAGCTAGTGCCATAGAAACTTGTACAGCTATATGAGGTAGTTTAATATAATTATCTTCTCTATGTTCTTGGAAAAAGAATATTAAACATGGAAAAAGAATATTAAACAATAAATTACAGATCTGTTTCTTATTGGAATAACTAAGTGCAAAATTGAAGCAAAGACAGATAATGATGTACATGTAAATACTCATTTAGCCTACATATCAAATTCCTATAAAAGAAGTTGATAAGCATGTTTAGATGCTCTGCTTATTGCTATCCCTGATCACAGGAAAAAAATCTAAGCATGTTTACTCTCAACATTCGTACAGTTCTCCATAAGTGGAGCTGAAAAGTATTGTGTTAGCAGAAAAGAAGAAATGTTTAACCTTCCCCAAAACAGAGGATATAGATTTTCATTTAACTAAAATCTAGGTGTGAATTTAAAGACTTCTGGCTTTTGGTTGGTTCTTTTGTTTTCTTCACACTTAGACTGAACAGACCTTCAATAGAGGACTGTTTTCTAACAATCCTTCACACACACACAGAACATAAAGGAGAATGTAGGCCCTTCAAGAATTAATAGTCTTCTATTTTATCTATATCTGTCTTCCCTCTATTATATTTCCCTTTTCAAATGAATGAGAGAGAAGATAGTCAAACCCCAAAATTACTGATTTTACTGAGAAAAAAGTAAGAGCCAGTTCTCTCCATCACTTTTTATATGTGTGCATACATACCACAGACTGACAGCATAAATAGGCATACTGTTCTTTTGCTAAGCTGAATCAAGTTCCGGTAGCAAAAGTCTTTATTCTTTAGCAGGCTGAGAATATGTAGTAACAAACATTTCCAATTGCTTAGTCTTTTACCATAGTATCAACTCATCAAGTCTTGTTAAACATAAAAATGACAGGTACAGTAGGTGAATTAATGGGAATGTCATATTCTTCCTGAGAAATGTAAACTGTTCCAAATAACCTTGTTTAACAGTAAAATGGAGGGTTATGAATAGTATATTTCTGTTCCTTTTGTATTTCACATATGCAGCATTAGAAGAGTTGTTATATGTCAGCATCTATTACTGAAAAGTTTATATTGCACTGAAAAGTCTATAGTTCTTGGCTTCAGTTTTGAAAAAACAGGACAATTTTAAAGAATATCACCAAATTTTGTCATCAGGGACAGAGCCAATGGTCTTAGTTCATGGTGACATCAATAGACCTAGATATACAAATACTGATAATATCAGACGGAAAGTTGCATAGTGATTAATAAAAGTAAAAAGGCTAGATGTTGAGAAGAATTTAAGTTTCCTAGTAAAGGGACTACTTAAAACTGTCAAATTGTCTTGCTTTGTACTTCTTTGAAGCATCTCTCTGACTATCTGGCTATCCAGAATTATAATTAAATCTACTTATAAAGATTTGGAACTGCTTTTTGCATAATTGAATGCAATATCTATGAAGAGTTAATCAAGCTATATGCTGTATATATATTACAGCAGAAGGCCTGTGAATGCTGAAATTCCTTGGTAGGTCCTACAATATAATGTAGGAGACAAGTGGGAAATGTTAGAATATGCAATGGTGGCAAATATCTGTAGCTCGGCTGTAGGATGAGGGTGGAGGTTCGTCTTTCAAGCTTGTGGATTGGTTTCTGAACGTTTCGTTACCAGGCCTGGTAATGAAACATTCGGAAACCAATCCATAAGCTTGGAGAACAAACCATGTTAGAATAGACAATGTTTCCCAGCATATCTCAGCAATAGTGTAGGTTTTTATGTTCTTACAGCACAGTAATTTTAAAAATTTCAGAATAATTACATAGCATAAGGTAGAGACAAAATTTCCAATCCATGATCACTGACATTCAATGTTGTCATCCATATGTTTCTTGTGCAGGGTTACAATAACTACCCTTTAAGAGTGAGTTAAGGAAAAAAATATTCTTCATTTAAAACTACTGTCCCTTTTATTTGAACAATATGCCATTTGTAAAGAAAGTTTTGACAACAGGGTTGACAACCAGTTCTTTCAAGATAAGGGACCAATTTAAGATGAAATAGTAATGAAAAAATTGACTCTCCAGATAGATTTTCAAAGGTTTGCATTGTGCTTGTAGAACTCCACTAGCATGATATTGGATTCCAAGTAATCTTTATGAATCAAGCTAAGGAAACCAATATTTTATGTCTCTGATGCTTTTTCACTAAGGATAAATTATCCCAAGAAATATTATCCATGCAATGTATATTAAATATTCTAAATTTTGTCATATTAAAATCAAAGCATCATGTTAAAAATCACTTTATATATTTTATTTGAGGAAAAAGGTTAGTATACATTTAGATTGAACATATGCAAAAAGGACACATTACAAACATTATCAAAGAAATTTCACATGCTTTTCCCAATATTAATTTTGAAAGAAAGAAAAGAAAATATTCTCTGGATATTATTTATAAAGAGCATGAAAACATATAAATATTTTAAAGTGGATATTGCTTTAAAAGAATGTTTTGACAATCATATACTCCAAGCAACAGTATTTCTACCTGTTATTTTATTTCCCTTTCTTTATGTTATATTAATAGTTAATTATTGTACTATATTATTGTATTATACATTCACAATGAACAAGTATGCTTTAATGATTGAATTATTTCAATTACATTTTTCATATATTCAGGAATGAGTGCTCCTTAAAAGAAAAATCAAAGTGAATGCAAAACCCATAATATTTAAGTAAAGATACCTATCAAGTTTTTTTCCCCTTGGAAATCTAACTTTGGGCAGGGAGAGTTTCATGGATTTCTTATTATAACTGGACACAATAGCATTGCTAAGATTATTTGTCATTCACAAAGTTACTACAATAAAAAAGTCAATTATGTATTTTGAAAACATAGTGGATATACCTTTTCTTAGAATTGCATGTCGTTCGTGAGAGATCCAGACTATTGCTTCAAAAGCAGCTGTCTGCCAGACTGCATATCACAACCACTAAGTAGTAATTGTGAACATGACAGGATTTTTGTGAAAATCACTAAAACTTCATATTGTGATGGAATATATTAACTAATTTGAAAACATTAATTACCTAAATTGCTGAAATTTTACTTTTAAAACTTATAGAATGATACAGAAGTGAATATAACTAGAAATAGCTAGCATCATGATTATAAAACTGTGGAAAGGAAACACACTGTTTGAACAATGTTACTTTACTTACTTACTTTATTAGATTTCTATCCCACCCTATCTTCCACAATGGGACTCAGGGCAGCACACAGGAATTTAAAAATACAAAAATACAAACAATACAAAATTCTACAAAAGTTAAAACTAAAATTAAATAATTTAGCCTGTGCTAAAAGAGCAATTTAATTTAAAACCCAACTCTAAAAATAGCATAGCTATAGCAGCTATGCCAGGCCAGCCATATGGAAGAAATATGTTTTCAGTGCCCGGAGGAAGAGACGAAGGTCGGTGATAGTGTGAAGGACTGGGGGGGAGGTCATTCCAGAGGGTGGGGCCTGCCACAGAGAAGGCTCTTCCCCTGGGCGTCACCAGCCGGCAGACAGCACCCTAAGGAGGCCCTCCCTGGGGGAGCGGACAGGTCGAATGGAAGTATGTGGTAGTAGGCGATCCTGAAGATAACCGGGCCTGCTGCCATGGAGCGCTTTAAAGATGGTCACTAAAACCTTGAAACGCACCCGGAAGGCTACTGGCAGCCAGTGCAGCTCACACAGGAGAGGTGTTACATGAGAGTATTTTGAAACTCCCAAGATCCCCCGCGTGGCCGCATTCTGCACCGACTGGAGACTCCGGGTGCATCTCAAGGGAAGCCCCATGTAGAGAGCATTGCAATAGTCCAGGCGGGCTGGCTTCTGCCATATTTAGTTGTTTATTTCATGGAAGATTTGTATTTAGGAGAGAATGTTATCATTTTCCTATGCTTCAAAAATTCCTTTTGGTTAGTTGATTCTTGTTTGATAGGCTAAATAGGATACCCCATCCCTACCCCCACTAATGCAAGCAAGAAAAAAATACATTTGTTTCTAGACTGCAACACAAAAGATAGTGGTAACCCCTTCTTCACTTTCCTATTTTCCTGAAATTCCAATTATTATTGGCAATCTTTCTTCAGTAGTTGAAATTTACTTTAGGGCTTTTAATTTACATTAAAAATAAAACTGTTGCATGTTGCAGACAAAGATAATTGAAAACTCAATGTAAAAAAGGAAAATATACTTTCTGTATCCGATATGGGCACCTGGGCTCTAAGCAGCTCACTGTCAAATTTCAGGGTTGCAGTTGTCAGAAACTGTTGGTGTGATTTTTTTTGCCAATTCCAGATTGTAGTCTAAGACCTAGAAGAAATTTAAGACATTGCTTTTATAAATAAATAAATCTCATTTTGCAATTTGCCCCCAAATGCAAGAGGGGGGAAGGGAAATCATAGCCTCTTTATTCATATGATACTCAACATTTTACAACTTCCTGTGTTCTTGCCATTCCCATCATTGTCCCTTACTGTTCTACATGTTTACTTTTCACACAGTTGAAGAAATTAGAATGATATCTATCAATTGACTATATAGGTAGTCCTTGATTTATGCCCACAAGACAGTTGTTTAGTGAATCAACCCAATTTTACAACCCTTTTTTGCCACATTGATAAATGGATCAATGCAGTTGTAAAGTTAATCCAGCTTCCCCTGTTGACTTTGCTAGTTGGAAGCCATCTGGAAAATCCCAAATGGTGATCACATGATGACACAATTGTCATTAATACATTCCAGTTACCCACCACCTGAATTTGGTTGTTGTATGGCCATGTCAATACTGCATTATTCAGAAGTACAGTACAAGGACTAGTTGTAAATCATTTTTCTCAGGTTGCTAAACAAATGGTTGTAAATCAAGGACCAGAGCATGTGCAGAACCATGCATGGTAATCACAATGCAACAATGAAAACAATTACTGCTTACTCAGCTAGTCAAATTTACTAGTGCAACTTTACATAAAATAATAAATACTTCCATGCCTCCTTTGGAATTCAAATTACAGATGTTATGACAATTAATTGAGAAAGAAGAGGGACCCACATTTGTTCTCAGGTCTGTCATATGAAGGACAGAGCAATGGGGAACTTCTCTCATAAACAGCCCTCCCTGCTGTAGAAACATATCTCCAGTTGTGTGGTTGGCAATAGGACTAGAGATGAGTGATGACAGGCAGATCAAAAGATTAATTGCTAACCTGTTTTAAATTTTGAGTTCTGCAGATGTAAAGTTAAGCTGAAGATATATATTCCCCAGTCAAAAGCTTTGACAGAGATTGATTTGGAAAGAATCAGAAACCCATTTAGAGCCAGATTTATAGCTAAGTAATTAAAGGCCCTAGACTACATTTGCTTAGTAGGAATCCCTTGTAAACAGTTATGTCCGTTTCCTTCATTTTAATCATGGAACTGCTCTCCTCTAATAGTCCATGCTTCATAATTGTTTCTATCTTCTCAATATATTAGAGCAAAATATGTGACAAGTCCCATTTTTATTTTAAAAAGTAGTATGTAGTTTTGCATTTTAAAGTTGCTTAGATCATAACAACAGCATAGTTACAACTGAGTTTGTTTCTGTTATTCTGATACTAAATACATTTACTAAGCACTAGATTATACAAGAATAGGATTATATATTTAAAAGTACAATAGTAAAGTGAACATCTGCAACTATGTACATGCCCAGATGATTCCTCCCTCTCCCAAGTATAATTTTAAAAATGAAGGAATGGTTGCTACAATGAAAGCATCGGCTTTAGTAGTCTCTGCTCAGTTGATTATGCTGCACAGGTTTATTATTTCCCAATACTCTCTAGGTATCATTTGGGAATTTTAGGCACAAGCTCTTCTTGTATTGCTGATTTGATGCAAGACTTAACTTGAACACTGGGCCCTATCTAGCAAAATGAAATTCAGCGGTGAGAAAAGTTAAGATTTTACACTTAGGCAAGAAAACACAAATGTACATGTACAAAATAGGTGGAACCTGGCTTAATAGCAGAGAGAGGGATCTAGGAGTCCTAATAGATACATCTTAAATATGAGGCAGCAGTGTGCTGCAGCCACTAAAAAAGCCAATCTAGTCCTAGATTGACAGAGAGATAGAATCAAGATCACATTAAATGTTAGTAACACTTTATAATACCTCAGTAAAATCACACTCTGAATATTGCATTCAGTTTTGGTTACCCCAATATAAAAAAGATGTTGAGACTCTGGGAAGAATGCAGAAAAGAGTGACAAAGATGATTAGGGATCTGGAAACTAAAACATATGAATGGTTACAGTCATTGGGTATGTCAGTCTAGTGCAGTGGTTCTCAACCTTCCCAATGCCACGACCCTTTAATATAGTTCCTCACGTTGTGGTGACCCCCAACCATAAAATTGGTGTGTTGGTTCCCAAGACCATCAAAAATATGTGTTTTCCAATGGTCTTAGGCGACCCCTGTGAAAGGGTTGTTTGACCCACAGGTTGAGAACCGCTGGTCTAGTGGAAACATGATAGTAGTGTTCCAATATTTGAGGAGCTGTCCCAAAGAAGATGGGGTCAACTTATTTTCTAAAGCACCAGAAGGTAGGAAAAGAAACAATAGATGAAAACTAATCAAGGACAGAATCAACCTAGATCTAAGGAGAAATTTCCTGACAGTAAGAACAATTAACCAGTGGAAAGGCTTGCCTTCAGAAAGATTGTAGGTTAAAAAAAAAAAAGATTGTAGGTAGCTATCATTGAAAGTTTTTAAGAAGAGATTGGACAAGCATTTGAACAGGCAATGGATTAGAAGACCTCCAGGGTCCCTTCCAACTCTGTTATTCATTTATTTGGGAGGACTTCAGTGGTGGGTCTAGAAAAGTCAATATGATTTCCCTCAAAGTCAGTTTCAGGAGAATGTTAGGATGGGGAAAAGGGAAAGGACCGAACATAATCTTGATAGCTTCTGTTTCTAATGATAATTAATAGTGTTCTAGGGGACAGGTGTTGAAATGATCAGCATTCAGCATTCTTTATTACTCTCTTGAGCATGAACAATAAAAGTATTCAGTGACTTGGTCTATGGTGCACAGAACAACATAATATTAAAAGGCTTGCTTGAAAAATGTTTGCTATTCAAATTCATTTGCTTATTATAATGTGTATGACACTCATCCTGCCCAATTAACTTTCCATGATATTTATGGCAATTTAACAGAAAACAAAGATTTTCCTCCTTCACCATTTCCCAATCCCTTCTATTAGCCATTTAGATTTCACATGAGAGGAACAAGCTTGGTATGTACTATATTTCAGAGACAATCTGTTTCTCAAACTTCAGTGATGCCTTTATGACCTTTAAAGCCATAACATCTCTGCAGATGCCATAACATCATTTTGTGGCAATGTTCTGTCATAAAATATTCCTATGTTGAAGACTGGCTTTATCAGAAGAACGGTCTACCAAATGTTTTAATGAACTGATATGACACCCCCACTTTCCAAAATAAAACTAACAGTTTTGATGAGATATTTGGGCAAGAAATAAATGTACATATATCTTAATTTATGTTATTTATTCTATTTTAATCTGTATATCCCTAGGGATTGTCAAACGTATTGCAGCGGCCCATTGTGGACATGAACAGGAAAAGTGTTTGTTTGTGTGTGTGTGTGTGTGTGTGTTTATAATAGTATAGCAGAATGACCTTGGGAGATCGGAGGAAGAGGCCGAGACTAACAACAGCCAGACAAGTAGTAACTTTGTCCATAGAAGGAATGAGGCTGTTGCAAACATCTCAGAAGGAATTTTTCTTAGGTTCTTGAAATATAAAGGGAGAGGGGTATAAGATGTATTTTCAGACTTGCAAATTCCTATTAATGTATTCTTACAATAAACTTAGGAGTAGTAGTTCTGATTGTGTTTCTTGTCTGAATTACCATGCAAGTCTGATGGGAAACCATAGTAGCAAATACTTCCATTTTGTCTGCATAAGACTGACTTTAAAATAATTAAAATATTAAAGAAAAAAGTAAAAGAAATGAAATATTTTTTAATGTAATGTAATGCAAGTTCCTCCTTTTAAACTTACGGTCAGCCCAGGAAATCCTGATTTACAACTGAAAACCTCCAGTTTAAGTACTTGACAGGAAATGACATATATTTGCTAGATTAATGAAAAGAAACTCATTCTCCCTCTTCCATGAGCTATGCTAGCCTTGATTTCTGAGTTAACAGAAATATCTAACATTCCAGTAATAGTTCATTTCAATCAGGCTGTGCAGATCTATGTGCATTCTTTTTCCTTCATGAAGGTTCATCTGACAAATAGCACAAAACTATGTAGGCCTTTGGTCTGAAGAGCACCTTTGCAGAAACCTCATCCAGATTAAGTGCTGGAGGCTCAGAAGAGCAATGAGAAAATGCAAACACCTTCATGGAGGTACACTGCATTTACCTTTTTACCTCGATAAGAATCACTGCATCATCTTTGCAGTGTGAAACGTCTCAGCAAAGCACATCAAATCCACTTTGCACATGGATAATCCGCATTATTTTGGTGGGGAGGAACAAATGAGAAAAGCATGAAATTCCCTTCAATCTGCCCCTCATCCTCTCTATGCCAGATTTTTGAATTTCAGGCACAGTGCTACGTCTGATTCTAAGCATGTCTAAGTCGAAATACTGGAATGTCTCCAAGCATTATAGCCGATATCATGGTCATTTGTATGGATTTTACAAGTCTGACGGGTTTTTATTCCACCTCTAGTCAAGACCACAGATTTCATCCACGTAAGAAACTTTTTTAAAAAGGACCAAATTTACCCTTTTTTATCTTTCTAATAGATAATAACTGGTTATATTCATATTTGCTTAGTTTAAATTAAAAAAAACAAGTAGAAGGGAAATAATACAAAATGACAAAGAAAAAGAAGGGAAACAATATTGACTGACTCGTGTTATGATTCCTATGTTTGTGAAACAGACCTCTTACTAATTAATGCAAGTTCATGAGGTGCAAAATTGTCAAGGAATGCAAAATTGCGAAGCCAGCAGAGGTGAAGGGAAGATGTAGTTGATAAAGGGATGTTGATAAAGCATGTTCCTGAAAAATGCATCCACAAAAGGAAGGAAGCTTGTTGCTGTGATGGCTGTCTATATACTATTAAAATTCTTGTTCCTTAAACTGGCCAAAACGGTGCATCATAGGGCAACAATTTTTGAACCAAGGTATCTCAAATGAGTTAACTGACAGAATCTGTCCAAAAATCTGTGACCCATGACTCCCAAGGGACTGAAAATTGAGAAAGTCATGGTTGCGTTAATGTTACTATTTCAGCTTTGCCAGGGTGCTGCTGCTGTTACATGAAGTTCATTTTGAATGTTCTATGACTGTTTCCCAGCCACTTTCAAAATCCCTTTCTCCCTTTCCCACCCAGCAGGAACCCACTTGCCTGCCTGCTGGGAAAAAAGGCGGGAAGGAGGAATGGGTACTCTTATTAACATCTATGCCAACGATGTTCCCTCCTAGACCAACTGTGGGACCTTTTTAGATTTATATATTTATATTTATATTATATTTATATTTTATATCTATATTTATATTGCTATTTTTATCGCTGTTTTATTCATACATAGATTGATGTGTCCTGTCCCAGGATGTACTCAAGGGCTGCCCTCATTTCACTGCGAGAGTCCCCGCTCTCCCAGGTCTGGCCTAGTGTATTATCAAAGGCCCACTTCGATGATGGACTTGTGAGTTACGAGAAGTGGAAGAAGCGCAGACTCAGGGGATTTTTAAATAAATTTTTAATTCGGTTTTTAGGGGGTCCCAGGGTGGGGGGAGGGAGTGGGTTGAGTTGTGAGGGCCAATCAGTCAGGCCGGCGGGCGGGAACAGGAAATCGGAGGGTCGGGAGGAGGTCGTCCCATTGGAGGGGGACAAAATTAGGACGGTTTTGGGGTTGGGCAGGACCGGCGGGAGTAGGGGGGGCTCGGAGTTTCGGG
>JAPKID020000840.1:0-16404 GCA_026931265.2 Tropidonophis doriae | reverse complement strand
CTCGGGCAGGGCTGTTGCCACATAGCGAGGAGCCAGGTATATGACAAGCAAGCCCAACTGCCTACCAGGACCCCACTTAACGAGGAGGGACTCGCAGCCTGTCGTCTGAGGAACAGTGGTCTCAGTTGGTTTAAGACTTTCCCTAACCATGATTGCTACTCCACCACCCCTGCCAGTGGTACGGGGCTGATGGAATACACGGAAGCCCGGTGGGCACATATCGACGAGGGGGAGACCCCCCTCCGGGCCCAACCAGGTCTCCGTGATTCCCACCAGGAATCAACTGTAATGAATAAGGTATTTCAATTTACTCCACCGGGCATTAGAGATATGTATCGGAATACTCCAGCCACAACAATATTACAGAAATGCTTCTATTTCCCCACACTGTATTAGCTGCTTTTCTCACAATAAATGCTCTCTACTCTAGTTTATTCAGAAAGAGGCACATGTGACTTTCCTTCCTTTAGTAGTTCCCTAAATGTGAAACTATGCACTAGCGGCTGATTCTTTTCTTCAGAATGAGTATCACTTAAGAATTCAAGTCTTCATTACAAACATATATATCAAGGTTAAAAAAACTAGAAGAAAGTTGTAGTGCACTAAAAGAGAAAGGAGGAAAAGGAGATGAGATGAATATTTGCTTCTGAGAAGACTATTCAATTGCTTCTTCAATCTCACTCATCGCACAGACACTGAGATGAAGAAAAAAAATTAAAACAAAGCCACAAGAACCCAGATCATTGGCAATAAAATACAGTAACATCCAACATGAGTTTAGTTTCATTGATCCTAATGGGTAGTATAAAAACTTCCACCACTTTTTGAACGATTTTTAAGGAACAGTGCTTCTTTTCTTACCTGGCTTTCAGCTAGTCTACAGGGAAGAGAAGGCTAACTTCATATCAGAGATTAGACTAAAGACAAAATAAAGATTATACCTTGCTTTTTAAAAACAAAACTCTCAAACTGAAAGGGGAACTGTCATTCCTATTTGGTTCCTTGATTTTCTTCAGCATCAATTGTCTCTATATACAACCAGGATTAAATACCGAGTCAGTTTTTGCTTGATTCTTTCTGTGTTTGAAATGGAATGTCCCCCATTCACTACAACAATTTTACTCTTCTTTTTTCCTTGAGTGCTTCCTCAATAATTGCAATCGCTATTGTTTATGTTCACTTTTTGATGACACAGAACAGCTACCAGAGGAGATTTTGCTGAGTCTGCTTTTAAAGAAAAGAATGTAAGGTTTCAAAGCTGGAGAATATATAACTTAAAGATAGTTGGGGTCAAAATAACTGGACATTGAAATGTAATCATCAAGGCTCCAGGACAAAGACAGTTGTCTAGCAGAAAATGTAACTGAGAAAGTATATTAATTATATCTGCGGTTGACTTGTGCAATTAACTGATATAAAGTTAAAAGCGAAAATGTGAAATTTTTCACAAATGTGAAAATTTCTAGTGTAAGAATACTAGTAATAATTGTTATTTTTTTCTTTACTTTTTGTTGAAAAGTAATTAACATTATCATCAAGTAACTTAATCATCAGGTAACATAAATACATGATGCACAGAGGAAAATATGCTAGAAAGTAAATATAGACACAAACAATAAAAACAGCATATATCCTAAATGTGGCTGTTGGTAGATCTGTTTCAGTTAAGATAATATATAAACTTCACTTCAATTTTACATAATTATAGTCCTGCCTCTGACCTTCCCATTTAAACTTAGTTTAAAATCTAGAAATGGAAGTTTAGCATACAGTCTGTTTTGTAATGTTTATATTAAAACAATTTAGAAATCCATTGTCTTCATTTTACATTATGCATTGTATAAATTCTTAAAGTTTTATGTACTAACAATTTTTCTATGAATTAATAACAAGAATCTATGTTCTAATTAGAAAAGGATATTATACAACAGTGGCTTGTACAGCAATGGCCCTTACCTAAGTCTACTGAAATAAAGATGGCTTAAGATACTATCGTGTGATTAATGTATCTAATTAAATTCTATAAAATTTATGAACAAATTAACGTAAGTGGATTAGAACCAATAGCTTTTCTGTATTGCAAATATACAGAATGCAATTGTTCACATCACCACCTGGTGATGTTGTTGATTCCATTCTACCATGTTTTAAGGGGAAGTATAGCCTATAAAGTTGCAATAGTATACATCTGGGATGCTGTATAAGGTATAAGGTTACTCTCCTTTCAACAACAGCTATACTTCACAAACAGGATAACCAAAATTGACCAAAATATTTAGTGATTCAGTCTGTTCAATTTATTTCTACAGAACCAGAGGAAGTGGCTGCAATTATCCTGGGAAAAACAGGGTTTCTTGACATTCAATTTTTTGTCATCCCTTTTCTATTAGTTTGCATTTTATTGTTTGATCTGAAACGTATTATAAATAATGAAATTTTTGTCAAAGCTGTTTGATCTAGAAACAACATGCAACTGGTACAGACAATAAATTTTGACTCCCAGACTATGTATCAATTCTACTTGGGGGTATGCTATCTCATTCAGAGATATCAAAAAAACAACTTCAAACTTTAGAAGTCCATGTGCAGAATTATAGCCTGTAACTGCCTTATAAGCTAAATTTAATTCAGCATCACTTTATAAAAAAATAAACCAGCTTGATTATTGCAATATCTTTTAAAACATAATTATCTAGTTAGGCAATCAACACAGGTGTAATTCTACCAATAACTACTAATTGTATCAATGGAAAAAAGAGTCTGAATGTAATATCACCATAAATTTAATATTTTTCTTCCCTTGGAATTCCCACTGTTGCATACAATGTTTACCTTGTTCAATTTATGAATATTTTAGTAACAATTTATAAATAATCTCCAATGAGCAGCTTTTCTAAGTAATGGTGGACATCAACCAAATGAACTCGTGGCTGGCCTCTTTATACACTTCCATCTTATCTTTACTTTTAAATAATACAAATTAAATTCATCCATCTAAATTATGCAAATTGGTACTTCAGTCATCTGTTATTAGTTTCACTGTAAGAAAAAAATTAAATAAAAGCTGATACTAAAGACTTTTTTTATAAAGTATCTGGCAAACCTAAGATAGTAGAATTCAGGAAGTTTTCATTTCTATTCAGCCCTCAGTGTGCAAAGTTCCCTTTACCAAATAAAAACAATAACATTATAGAATCTTGTTTAGTGCCCTTGTATAGTAAAGATCTTAAAGTGGCTCTAACTAATATTTGCAAGGGTGAGTTAGTTCCTCGATTGTTACTTCACAATTTATTAAGATGTGTCATCACCCAAAACTTACTGGAAATTTAAGAAAATTCAGCTCAAGATCCCAACCAATATAACATAACCACCAATTCCTTTTTTCACAGATCAATTGGATTTGAAGTTTGAGATAAGATTGCTAGTTTTAATTTACGATTAATTTGTGAATAAATGTAACAATTCCCTACTATTACAGACATTTCAATCCACATAAACCTAAGAGATTGTATTTGATGGTGATCAATTAATGATAATGTTAAGTACAAGTGTTCCTCAATTAACAGCCACTCGTTCATTAACTGTTCAAACTTGCAATGACATTAAAAAAATAGTAATTACAACTAATCCACAAAGTTTTAGCTGTCATATAATGCAATCTGGCATTCATCAACCAATCAAGATTTTGGTCATGCAACCTGATTTGCAAGCTTCTCTTCTTCCTTCCCACAAGCAAATTCAATGAGGAAGCTAGCAGAAAGTCAGAAGTTCACATGAGGTCCCTGATTAACAATGGGAACTGGGAGCAAACACAACTGATACTGCTAAACCATGTGGTCAAGTCACATAGAACTTTATGAATACATCACTTAGCAACAAAAAATCCTGTCCCAATTACTATTGTTAAACTAGTCTACCCGTATTTTTAAACCTTCCTAAAGATCCCTATATGCTAAATGACAACTATAAGTATTGAATGTATAACCTGCCACAAATAGTCAGATATTCACTGACACACTGATGCATGACATGGATGAAATCTAGCTCCTAAACCTCCCACGGTAAGATATAGTGCAAATTTTAAAATCCTAATTATAGTCAGGATAGTGTGAACCGGTATCATCTCTCATAGTTCAATCAGGAAAACACTTGAGGAGTGTGTTAGGGAGTATATCAATAGAACCTGCCTCACTGTTCTATCATTAGGCAAATAAACTCAAATACTGGAGATTACTAAGATTAAGTAATACAGTAAGAAAAAGGATTCATGCTACAATGATACATACTGGTCTACCAGATACACAGTTGGTCATAAAAGGGCAACGTGTAATAAGTTGCATCTCTTCATGACTTGCTTTATCCAATTTTCTCCAAAGCCTTAAACTTCAAATAGGGTTACTTATAAGAGAACATGTAAATCTGCATTTCCACTCTATTCATTTTGCTTTGCATTTTAGTACAGTTACAACTGTAACTTATGTTTGCATATACTTAACAGCTGAGGGCCATTTTATTTATAATTAAATTTCATAAAAGTGTAACGTACACATTCTCAGATGTCACTCTCATTATTCTTAACTATCACGAAGGCTCTAGCGGAGTTATTAATCATGCTCCTATTTTGACTTCATTGTTAGTTGTCTATTTATAATGCAGCACAATATTTAGTCTCTCAATAGGAATGTAAGTATTCTAACCAAAATACCAGAAATTATTTAATAACTACAACCAAATCTTATTCCAAACAAATGTTATAGGTATTAAAAACAACTATTACATTTTTTATTTTGCTTCTCTAAAAGCAATTTCAATCATATTCTATTTCTTAACATAGGTTAATTTAATATACAGATTTTCAAAATTAATTCCTCCACAAGAAATTACTGGCATTTTAATTATCACAGAAAAAAGCAAGTAACACCATTTGTTTTAGTGTGTATAAACAAAATTATCTTTGGGCTCAGTTCTATTTTTTTTTTAAATGCTGATCTGAAGGAATCCTGGAATCTGAATATTCCGTTGGTTTTGCTAAAGTAACCTTTGACTCTGCTGGCTAAGAATTATGGCTGTGCTGGTTGCAAATTCAGACACCTCTGGAGAGTACAAGGCTAGGAAAGGCAATTTAGAATTTCTAATATGAATACTTTATGACCTAGGCCTCAACAATTGCTTTTAGCCTAGACATCAAATAAGGAAAATTAACAGCTAAATCACAATGAATCATCTGCTACATACCTTTAAAGCACATTTCCGTCCTGTCACTTTGTGAAAACATTCCAATACTTTCCCATTAATACCAAGGCCCAAAACCCGTTTAGAGATTTTATAGTCATCTGTAACTGCGTATTTCTTTATTTCCCCTTTGACAGCAGCAGCCAGGCTAGGCAAAAGTCTTGTGTTGCTTTTGCTTTCATCTTGAATCTCTGATGAGGATCCTTGTTGATTCTCACTTTGTTCCATAGCAGGTAGAAGCTCAAAATTTAAAATAAACTGCTGTCCCAATCTTCAGAAAGACTCTTCCATTAGGCTGTTGAAGCAAACATTTCAAAGAGACTGGATCCATCTCCTAGGATTTCACAGAACATCCTCCTTTAAAAAAGAAATATTAACTGTAAGGTACAGATTAGGCTATTTATTAAATCTTCTTTCTTAGTTTTATGCTATGGCACAGAATTTATAACATAGTAAGGAACATAATTCACTCAATAATCTTGTGATATACCAGGAGTGCAGCATTATTATTTACTGATCACTATCATATTTTCATTGGAAAAGGTGCCTGTGCCTCCAAAAGTCATATAATATTAAGCAATTTAACGCACTAAGAAGCACTGTCAAATATTCTGTTCCATGTAAGAAACTGGGTTGTTCTTTAGGTTTGAAGACAAAAAGGTGCTTTGGAGCCTGGAAGTTGAATGAATATAACACCTATCTGCACTCTTTAAAGTAGCTACATCTTTTCACAGGATTCGGTGACTGTCCCCAGTTGTGTGATCCCAAGAAAGCACACATTTGGCTTCATAAGGTGTAAATAGGGACTACATTCATTTCTCCATGGACTAAGCATCTTCTTGTTTTTAAGTCAGAGTTTGTTGTATAGTTATTGTAAGAAATGCTGTAGCAAAGAATGTATGACATTGTGACAAAATAGCAGTCCTGGATTGAAAACTAAAAAAAAGCACTGATCACTTAAAATCATATTTCCTTATTTTTTTTAAATAAAAAAATTTGTAAGAAGGTTCATTTAAGCAATATTCAATTCACCTAACTAGGAATAATTATGTAGCCCTATACTAAGAACTGGTAAATCATCCCCGTAAGCAAAGCCCTCACAAATGAAATTGCTTCCAGTGTTTGCAAGAACTAAATTAATGAAATAAATCACTGTATAACATCTTGTATAATAGCTGTATACTGATAGGCTATTTTTTTAAGCTGCCGAGTAACTAGCAAATAAAGACAAGGTGTATATAATACTGATCACTTGGAAGCATATGATTAGCAGCTAAACTGGTAATTTTTCATAAAAACAAAATTAAAATTGGTAACAATACAATGAGGCTCCAATCAGTGTGATTCCACATTAAAAATCCTAGCAAATAAAATTTTAAGACGTTCCAGCTCAATTCCCCTCATTGGTGCTAAATGCAGCTCAAAATTACTTCAATAATGTTGAAAAGGCCTCCTGTGAATTGCAAGCATTATAAAACCACAACAAAGGCAAAGAAAGACTTACCACACCACAATTCATGGATACACCCCCACAATCCTTCTTTGACCCATATCTTCCCTTTTAATATGACAACTTGGTCGTCTGCACAACTAAATTGCAGGGCTGTATCTTGATAATACAGGTTGTTCTTGACTTACAAATACAATTAGGACTGGAATTTCCATGGCTAAACAAGGCAATCATTAAAAGTGACTTGCATCCAATTTTATGTCCTTTTTGCCATAGTCGTTAAGCAAATTCAGCTTGCCCCATTGACTTTGCTTTCTGGGAAGCTCACAAACGATGGACACTTGATCCTGGGAACACTGCCGCCATTGTAAATACATATTGGCAAGAGCCCAAATTTTGATCATGTGACTACAGTGCCACTGTGACAGTCAAAGTGCAGGACCTGCTGTAAATTACTTTTTTCAGTGCAATCATAACTTTGAAGTTATTAAACAAATGATCCTAAGTTGAGGACTGACTGTGTTTGTTAAGACATTTCAAGAGTCCCTTTCAGCCATAAGTCTGCCTACTCATATTTGCCATGAACCCAAGATATGATTTCATGGTCAGAACAAGCTTTTAGGGGGGGAAATGGTTACCATTTATATATGAAGGGTGCTCATGAAATTTTAAAATCCAAAAACAAGAGCCAGCTGGATTGGCCAAACAACGGATACAGTGTATTTTTCAAAGGAAAAAATAATCTTTTTTCAAAGAAAAATACTTTACAGCAGTTGCTTCCTCACCTGAGGCAGTGTTATCTTCCCTTTAAGGAAAGAAAGACATCCAACAGGTCAGTCTACCTGATCTTCTACAGCACCTGTGACCCCCATCTCTTCTGGCAAGCAAATGAATAGGCGGAAATTTACAGCTAACACTTGCCCCACTTGGACCATCATCTCTCTGACACGGATGCAGAAAATGAGGGGAGTTTTCCCCTCCTCGAGGCCATTTTCTTATAAAGGGCACTTGATTGAGTCTTCCCTTCTGGGCAACTCTTGGTCTAACTCTGAATTGTCCAAAGAGGCGAATTATTCCAGAAGAGAGGGGCTGCCCCGAGGCTAACACACAACCCTCTCACACAAGCCAGAACGACCCATTCATTCGTGTACACTCGTGTGGCAGCAACATTTGGGGGTGGGGTAAGAACACCCCCACCGCGATAGAGCCGCGGAAGCTGCCACGAGGGAGGTTACCTTCGTTGCGCGCATGCTCCTCACAGGTGGTCGCTCCGCCGCTGCTCCCTCAAACCTGTGGCTAGCCAGAGGGGGAGGAGGGAGGAATTGGCGGCCATGGGAAGCCTCGCCCCCGCCAGGCCCAGCCGAGGCTCTTCGCCAACCGAGCAGGACGAGCTTAGGCAGCCGCTCATGTGACTCTCCGCCCCGGCCGGCCCAACCCGGTCCCGCCATAGACAATTGCCAACAAGGAGGGCGGGGCGTGGTGGGCGGGGGAGCACGTGCTCCGGGGCACCTGGCTGCCCGGCGCGAGAGTTGCTTGGTACCTATCCACTTCGCGGCCAGTAGTAGTGGGGCGACGCCTCTCCGCCTGCCCCGTCCAGCTGGCGCTTCACAAACTTGAATTGTCGTCCGAAGCCAAAAGGAACTGGGAGAGAAAGGCGGGCCGGGCCGGGCCAGAGCTGCTGAAGCGAAGGGCGAGCAGCGGCCCTCAATAGTTACAGATTATAGTGAAAGGCGTAATGTCGCCTGTCTGCGGGTGGGTGTTGTTAGTGGGATGACGTTAGGTCGTCTATGTTTTCCGTTGACGTCCAGTCCGAAATACCTTGCGGTCTCTCTGAAACGCCCCGGCCTTCCTTTTCGTGCTCATCGGTCTCTTTCCCCAGACAGCGAAGCTTGTGCCGAGAACAAAGAGAGCCCGGGAGGGGGGGGGGGGTTGAGGCTGGGAACCGCCCTCTTTCGCCCAAAAAAGATTAAAGAACAACGAAGAATCTTTTATATAGAGACCATTCGAGGCCGTTCGACGATAATTCGACGGTTGCAATGACTTTGAATATTACTAATATATTCCACAGTATTTACAGGAAACGAATCTGACCGCGATGGTTCTGTAGTTGGATTTCGGGAATGCGGCTGTTTCTCCACTACAATCTGGTATCAGGGCAACACCTACTGGTGGAAGGAAGGTTGGAGAGACAAGACGGGCTGCGGGAGCGGTGTTTCCACGGTGGTTTGGAAAGGGGGGGGGGGAACGTGTTCAGCCTACGGGGCTGTGCTAGACACGTGTGTGCCTCTCTCCCAATTGTGAAGTATCAAAAGATTTAGTGCAGCTCCTAAGCAGTTGGTGTTTAAGGCTAGATGCGGAGACTCTAGTTCGCTTGATTGTATTTGGTAAGCTGCGTGGCGGATGGGTTTATGGGTTGAGGAATCCAAAGGTGGTTTTTCAAGAGGCAACGGGACTAACTGGTTTTTCTTTGAAGATGTTTCGCTGCTCATTTGAAGAAGGATGAGAAGCAAAACATCTTCCAAACACACACACACACACACTTGCCTTTTGAAAAATCACCTTTGGGACAACTATATGACTTGGATGACTGAGAACCTCCATAGAATTTGGATTGAGGAAAGTGAATTTGAGAGAACTTGAATGCTCTTTGCTTGTTCTAAAATGTTACCCATGGCACTGATGACAGCTTCACTGTCAGTCATTATAAGCCTCAGTTCCTCTGAACAGCCTTTCCTGCAGTAATATATATTAACACTGACTGTTATTTACAAAATACAGTTTTCTATCAATAGAAGAGAATATTTGCAGCTCAGGATTAAATTGTGGGGTCCTTGATGGTCTCAGCTTTGTGGTGTTTCTTTACCAAAGTAGGTAACATCATCAGTGCTAGTAAGGAGTGGGGTTTGCTCTCAATTTATATTCTAATGGCTTGCCCTGTCAATGGGAGCAGTCTTGATGGGTCTTTGGTTGGGATAATTATTGCTACTTGTTTGGCTACAATAACTCCTAATACTTTTCTATAACACCAGTTGCTGGACTTTGGGCATGTTACATTGATAAATACAAAAGTTGCCCAAGTTTAATATGGTTATACCTGTGCTATTTTAAACAATGAACTGTTAATTAATCTTAACTGTTAATTAATCTTAAAAGATGACTTTTACAATAATCCATCAGGTTTCCTTCATTGCACTTCCCATTTAATTCTTCCTGCTTATATAGCTTTCTGATATATAAGCCCCCACCCTCTGGAACGACCTTCCTCCCGATTTACATGCCATTTCTGACCTCCGCTTGTTCCGCCAGCACTTGAAGACCCATCTGTTCATCCAGGCCAGCCTGGCCTGATTTTATTTCTGCCCTTAATAAAATGCTAATTAGTGGGGATTTTAAAATTGTGGGGGTTTTAGCACAAGGGTATTTAAATTGATTTAATTCATTTTTAATTATTGCTATTTTTGTATTTATTTATGTATTGTGGTTTTAATATTTCCTTGTGCGCCGCCCCGAGTCCCTTGTGGAGATGGGAGCGGGATATAAATATAATAAATTGAAATTGAAATTGAAATACTACTGGTTGATTGGCCAGTACCTGCCTGCTGTGTGTATCTGGAAGTCCCTTAAGATCTTAGCCCTGTAGTTTTCTAACATTGGACCACCTGTGGGCGGTCCCATGTGGTCTTGGGAATGTCTAGCCATTATACTGTGCAAGTGTTCTTGTATATAATATAAGTTACTTGGTTATGATATTCAGTATTTCAGACTTCAACTTACACCCTACCACAACTCTCAAGACTCTTTTTTCCATTATGTATTAAAAATGGTCTCCAATTAATACAAGATTTGGAATCATTTTTGTATAACTTGGTATTCCTGCTGATGCTGCTGTTATAATATTATTGTTGTTCTCCTTGGGATGGTTACAATGTTTGGTGGGTGGCATTGAGAATGGCGCATCTAAATTTCATTTAAATGTATGTCATTGGATATACAGGTAAATGACAATAAAGATTATTTCATCTCATCTCATCATCTTATCTTTTGCTGGATCTTTGCCGTTTTTCATGCCTCGTCCTCATGTTCCTATGTGATTTTGAATTACCAAAATACTTGTAACTGATCTGCAAGTCTACTATGTGTCCTGCTAGTAGTTCCACTCCATCAGTCTTAACTACCTTCTCTCTACTACTATCTTTCTCCTGTTCAGAATTTTCTTCCTAGACATTCACAACCATCTTCATTTTTTTTTAATATACCCCCTGGAAAATCTTCTCTCCGATTTAGTCCTAACATTGGGTTTGTAAACATGTATTGCTATTAGGAAAATCTCCTATGTTACTCAGATGTTAGCAACTGTTACATGCTTTTTAGTATGAATTTCAAAATGATTTCACAATCAATGGTTTCAACTTGACATGTAGGGCACTTGTACCAGTTTACATTTAAAGGTTTTAAGTTTCAAATGAAAAAAGAAAAGAAAATCCACAATACATTTAAATTTTCCTTTTTATGGGAATTATTTGTATTTTTAACAAACAGTGTCTACTGGTTTTCCTTTGTTAAATCGAAACCTTGTCAGAACAGGTAGTTAAAAGTGAACAGTAGGAGGAAAAAGTTCTGACAAATGTATGTTCTCTCTCTCATTCTCAGGAAAACATCTGTAGCTTCCATAGGAAGCATTCATTTTTCCCATCAGCCAAGTCCCAGTATTCCCCTGGGTCTACTTTTGGCATAGTTCATCAAATAGGATGCAGTTTATGGCTTAGAACTTATGAGAGAAAGCATTTGGGCCATTCCTTTCCCTGGCAGAACACTGAGAGCAATTCCCAAGGCTCCAAGCCACATGTGAGCCTCCGACCTTTTCTTAGCACACCATGGGAGAGGTTAACAATGGTTGAAACTTCAGCCATCTCTTTGACATAGAAGCAAAACAATAACAAGTTCTGCCAGGATACAACTATGTGGGGTAGATTTTTCCTCAAACCTCCTCCCCTTCTTAAATAGAGTGGTGCTTTAGTTTAAGTGGGGCAGCACAAACAAAGATGAAAACAACACTCAAAATGACTGGTTTAAAAAGTCAGTATAAAAATCATAAAAAATACAGTAAAATAACTTATTAGTATTGTTATTTAAAATGATTTCATTGCTTATGATTCAGCTTTGAAGCCGGATGCCCTTTAGATTCATTAGAGTTCAATTTCCTTAATTCTCAACCAATTTCTGGCAGGACCTGAAGTCCCCAAAGACACCATTAGAGAAAAGCCTGGGTTAGATTATTTCCACCAAAGCATTCATTGGGCCTGACAGGCCATCACGAAGACCAAATCATTTCAAATATGAAGTGGTGGGTGCTGAATCATTGCTATTGCATCATCTGGCCCCAAATCATTTTCACCTCCTGTATTCAAGAAGCATGAATTCTAGGCAGTTTCAAAACTTAAAGCAAATTCTCAGGAAGAGAGAGAATAAAATATGAATTTTCTACAAATCCTTCCCCTCACTCATAAAAAGTTTGTTTGGTTTTGGTCTGATAACTCACTTCTTTTAATTGGCTCAAGGTATCTTGTTTTGCCAGGACTGTTTATATATAGCGTATTGGATCTTATAAATTCAGGTTTGGTGTCATCAGTATTAGATATCTACTCACTTTGTCTTCTGATGTACTTGTTATTACCTTCCATTTGTCCAAGCATCTGAGTCTTCTTGCTTCCCATTTATGCCCAAAATATATACATTTTAGCGGCCTTATTACAGAATGATTGTAATCTTGAACTGGGCTGCCAAATATAAAAAAGCACTATATGTCAGTAAATAAAAACCAAAGGTCCATATTAGTTTGGTGCCATCAAATTGCCACCTGAATTTGTGTGCTCACAAGTGTTAGCCTGATGAGAATGCATATTGTACATACCTCAGGTAGAATTATAAACAACCTATATTGAGCAATTGAGAGCCAATTTGATATAGTGTTTTAAAGTACAAGTCTAGACACCAGAAGTTCTAGTCTCTCCTTAAGCACAAAGCCAGCTGGGTGACTTTGGACCAGTTTCTTTCTCTCAGCCCTAAGGAGACAATGGTAAATTGCCTCTGAAGAAACCTTGTCAAAAAAATTGCAGGCTTTTTCCAAGAATCAAAGCTCATTGAAAGAAAGAAAAATAAATGAACAATTACTATGGCAAAGTTCACAAATTCGTTGTGATTTTGCTATGATCTGAAGTTTCCATCTGAATTATGGTTAACCTTGAGATAAAATCAGTTTTCTGGAAAATGTTGGTACACAATATGTTTGTATTGATCAATTTGTCATTAAAACAATTCAAAACACAACTTATAAGTACTCTTTTTCTTAAGATAACAGAGGGTAGTATTAATTGTGCAAAAGAAAGGCTGTTGTTTCTGACTTCCTTTTGTTTCTACTTCCTATCCCTGAAGAATACAAGGTTTCTGTAACAACCATAAAATAAATTGAATCATTACTTGGCCCACTATTTCTAGAATAGCACAGGTACTACAGATAAGAGATTTTATATATATATATAGACCTTTTATATATAAGAGGACCTTTTTTCTGCATCAAGCAATATTTCACTGGTGGGCTTTATTAAAATCGTACCTTTGAATCTGATGAAAGATTATTCATGACAGGGAGGCATTTATTGAAGGCATAAATATATAAATATTCATATAGTTCCAATTTGATTCAGAGTTTTGTAAATGTTTTATCTGGAATTCTTTTTATGTAATGAACTTCCATATTCATTGAAAATTTAATACGTATCCTGGAATAAGTGCAACGGTGTCTCTAACATTGTTGTAAAAGTGACATTTTAGTCTTTTTTCATGACTTTCTTTAATAACGTGATAAGAATAATAAAAAGATAAAAACACACTAGCGAATGTACTAGCACACTAGCAAATGAGTGTACAGTACAGCTTCCATATCTAGGCTGCTAAACTCCAGACAACAGCTAGTTGGCAGCAAAGAATTAAAATTCCATATGTTTGTTTCCATCTAGTGGCCACATATATAAATACATGATATTCACAGTGCAGTACTATGTTTATGTTAACTGTTTGAAATAACTTGGGGATGAAGAACATGAATGATCCAAAATCATCCTATAAAAACTTTGTTGTTGAAACCAGATTTGATATCATTTCAAAAGGCATTGGTTTTAAAACTTGTGTGAAACTAATTTTATTTTTATTTTCCATTATGAAAGGCTGCTTGCTTTTCAAGTATGAAATTCAACTCTGAAAGTAAACATTTGCAGGAAAATACATAAAGACACAACCTATTACACTATGCACACAGTCAATAAAAATAAATTATAGTTCTCATCAGACATTTTGTGTAAACACAGGAAATACTATATTATGCACCAATGAAAATATCTGCCTCTAAATGCTATTTTGCACAGATAAGAATCCCAGCTAACACACAATTCATATCAATCTGAAGTGAATTTATGAGGGAAGGCCTGTTTTTGAATCCAGGTGAATGTTTAACTTCCATCTGAATACACCTATTAAAGAAAGTTCCATAAATCTATGAGACATTGTTTTTACTGTTACAAATTTCTCTATCTTAATATTTGATTGGTGTCTATGCATCTGTAATTTACTCAATTCTATGAATGTATTTTGGAAAGAAAGAAAATCAGTTTTGACTTTTTGCTGTATGAAAAATAAATTTCAGATATTTAGAAAGTTTTATCATATTTCTGTGGAATCATCTTTATGTTCTCATTATTGAACATCATTTTTAGTCCACTAATAATCTTCATTACCCTTCAGCAAACCTGTTTCAATTTTTCCCAATTCCAAAAGTGATGTGTTTACAATTGTACACAGACATTTGATTAGGTCAAATTAAAATAATGTGACAATTATGTCCTATTTTTTTGAAAAAGTATACTTTTTTTTGTTAAGTTTATTCTGTTTCTTTTTTCAATCAATCAACATTGTTTTGAGGACAATAAAAATTAGAATTTTTATAATCTGATTATTACATAAACAATCTCTTTGATACTGTATCCACATGATAAATTAAAAAATTATGTGAAGGACCCAGTCTGATCCTTTTGGCACCTTTCATACCTCTTGCCTATCTGATAAAACATTAACATGTACTCTTTGAGCATGATTTTGGGATCATCTATGTACCTACTTAATTGTTGTGACATTCAACACAATTAAACACTTAGTGATTAACCCATCATGTAGTATTTTGTCAAATGCTTCATTAAACTTGAAATATATTAAGTCTATCGAATTTATTCAATCTAGTAAGAAAGTTAATTATAAATAAAGATAAGATTGATAGTATTTGTGATAAAGAAAGAGTGGCAGTTTTTTTCCAACATCAGCTCACATAAGAAAATATTTCTAGAACTTTAGGATAGTTTTAACTCCTAAAAATTCAATTGAGAAAGAGAAAGAAACCACTGTAGCTGGTAGATTCAAATAAATCATTAGCAATATAATTCCTGAATTTTCATATCAAAAGCCAAAGAGCTGCATAAGCAAGTTGCCTATGGTGATTTTTTTATTGAAACTTATTACTGTCTAATTTTTCAGCAGCAGGATAATTTGCCTAGTTTGTAAAATGAGAAATCAGTAAAATGCACTTTCTTATGAACTGTTAGTACAGTACTATTTGAAAACAGTGAAAATGCCAGTATATATTAATTTAAAAACAAAATAAAAGTTTCCATTCGTGTTAGATACCTCTTTTATCATGTGATGTTAATCAGTAAGTCTAAATGTTTTTTTCTTAATTCTAACATTAGAATGGATTATTGTTTTAATATTTGTTAATTATAGTTATTATCTAATAATCAAAGTTATCGGGGTTACGAATTTATTTAAGTGATTAGGTAAAGGTAAAGGTTCCTCCCACATATGTGCTAGTCATTTCTGCCTCTAGGACCAGTGTTCATCTCCGTTTCTAAGATGAAGAGCCAATGCTGTCCAAAGACGTCTCCTTGGTCATGTGGCCAGCATGACTCAACGCCAAAGGCGCGTGGACCACTGTTACCTTCCCATCAAAGCTAGTCTCTATTTTTCTACTTGCATTTTTTATGTGCTTTCAAACTGCTAGGTTGGCAGAAGCTAGGAAGGTAATGAGAGCTCACTCTGTTACACAGCGCTAGGGATCTGAACTGCTGAACTGTCAACCTTCAGATCGACAAGCGTAGAGTCCCTGTTTAAGAAATTAAAAGGTTCTAAAAAGTAATAAAATTTCAGTTCTTTTTAAAAATTGAAATATTGTTAATCAATTAATTTTCAGCTGAATCTTTCAGTTGTGTGAGACAAAATTAGCCACAGTTATTTTTTATTAATGTTTACAGAAATAGATGGGCATGGTATTTTCTTCTTTGACAATGTAAATTACATTGTTTAAACTGTGAGCATTAAAATGGATATTGTCCTAGTGAGTTTGTCAATGCTGATGATTTAAGTAGCGCTTCAGTGCTTTTAGGATTAGATCAAATATACCTATTACTATTGGTGTTATTTGCTTCCTTTTATCCTGTTGCTCTATGTTTATTTGTAAATCTTTGCATTTTGTGATTCTCTCCAGTTCTTTCTCTTCTATTATGCTGTCTGGAGGTATAGTGCCCACTATGTGTATTATAGTTGTTGTTACCAATATTTAAATAATGTGTTACCCTTCCTTCCTTCCTTCCTTCCTTCCTTCCTTCCTTCCTTCCTTCCTT
>JAPKID020000839.1:0-16409 GCA_026931265.2 Tropidonophis doriae | reverse complement strand
TCCATCCATCCATCCATCCATCCATCTATCTATCTATCTATCTATCTATCTATCTATCTATCTATCTATCTATCTCCAAGTTTAATTTTCTCCCCAGCACAATAGCACTTTTGTTTTTCCTTGTTGTCACTTTCAGTTATTCTGTCTATGCCACCACACAGATAATGCTGTTGAACCCAGTCAAATGTGGAGGTCTTTGGAATGTTTCCTTGATAAAGCAGTTTTACCAGTTCCTGTTTGAACTAGAAAAGGATGGATTGAAAAATTACCATTACATTCATTGTAATGCTGTGGTAACAGCTGGGAGTTGTCATGTACCTTTGGTATTGTTGGGGTTTATATTTTGGTCCTGTTCAGAGTTAGTTGGAAACTTAACTTTATAGTGATTTCAATAAAACTTGGCTAAAGAAACTGTGGCTTAGTGTTACATATAAACCCAGGTAATGATGTCCAGAGTCCTCCATTTAGCCTGGGTTAGTGAAAAAAGCAAACAGCTATCTTTCTTTACACCCTTCACAATGAATTATAAGAGGCCATTCACACAACTTATGGTTGAGTAAAAGGAAGTAAGGTTCAAAGTTTAATATTTAACATTTCTGATAATGAAGTGATTACACACACACACACACACACACACACACACGATGGGTTATTTTGTAAAAGCACTTTTTTTCTAAAAAGAAGAGTGAAATGAATCTTCATGCAACAAGTGTCATGATTTAGTTCCTTAGTGATCCCCTGGGAGGATTGGGAAATACTCAATTTGAATTGCTGAAAGCATTGCCAGTCCACATAAAATGGTTAATAATGAACGCTATAAATCAATGCTTTAGCTTAGTTTCAGGAAGCTTTTTAAATTCCTGTGGTACAAGATACTTATCAAATCTTTATAAAAAGGGAGGGAACACTGAATGACCATCTCCTCTGAGACTTGGCATACTTTAAACTTGAGTTGGAATGCTTACTTCGCAAACTTCCTGAATTATCAACTACGTCATTATGTTTGCAAAGCACTAAAATGTTCTGTGTTAAAGTGCTATTTTCCCTCCTCACCCTTTGGCTGAAAGTTACTAATCCTCTATCCTTGCATTATCTGCTGGCCATTTTTTGTGCATTTCAGTTGTATATGAGCAGTGGAGTTTCACAAGCATTCAGTAAAGATATTGCATGCAACTTAATTGTTATATATATAATTGCATTTGAGGAATTACATTTTGTTTTATACATATTACACCATCCTTGCAGAAAAGTATGCAGTACAGGTAGATGTCAGTTAGCATCCATTCATTTGGCAACTGTTAATGTTACAGTGGTGCTGAATGAGGGGGTACATATTACGGGTCGTCATAGTTTTGGCTGTTGCAGTGCCACACAGTCTCATGATCACCATTTGTAACCTGCATTGCTGACTAACAAGCAAAGACATTGGGGAAGCTGGCAGGAGGTCACAAACAGCGATAACATAATTGGGGTGGATGCTACAATCACATTGAATTAACCTCATTCAATTAACAATGCCATGTGAACTGCCAGAATGTATCTGGAGAATATCAGGAATCAAATAAGATACTAGGTGGCATGTTATTGTGGGATGGACTTTGTCTATATCTGGGACCTGGTTGTGTGTGTTTAAGAAGTCATATATTAACTGGAGTAATATTTGCTTTTGATAAAAGATTGCATTGTAAAAATGGAAGAGATTGGATAGAGAAAAAGGCTATTGGCAGTTTGTGGTGTTGATTTCTTAAACTATTATGGTTTAAGATAATCTTCTCTGGTAGTCTTTTTGTTTGGTCTCAATTTGCTGTTAATCAGTGCCAGTTCTGGATATGGAATTGAAGTTATACTGATTGCTTTCATGCACAACCATGGCATCCTTCTAAACCAGGGGTGTCAAACTTGTGTCGTCATGACATCATCATGTGACTTAGCATGACTTTTTCCCTCTTCGCTAAACCAGGCGTGGGCATAGGTAGAGCGTGATGCATCCAGCCAACGGGCTGCGAGTTTATACCCCTGTTCTAAACTATTTAAGAGGGTTAAGAATTAACGACATTGGATTACAGTGTTACACTTCATCTGGAGTGGTAATTCAAAATAATATTGGCCAGGGCAGAGTATATCATATTCCATTTGTGTATTCTGTACTTTTCCCATATTATATAAATGGTACCTCTGGAATACAGTAGATTGTTGGTTCAGATGAGGCAGCATCCATATGTGGATGACATGTAATTGTAGATTTTGACTATGAGCTGGAGAGTAGATGCAGTTGATGTTCTGTTGATTGTAAGGATCTGGATATAGTGAGTCAAGGTGAATCCCAGCTAGTCTTGCTGTTAATCTAGAAGCCTTTGGCTTTCTGGCACATTATTTTATTCATGAGGGAGAATGTCCCATCAAGAAATAGGTCAGTGACCTGATGATCATTACAGTTACTTTTAGAATAACGGTTACTGTTAAAATTGCAGATGAAGTTTATGAGGGTGTGGTCTTTCCCTGCAGCCATTGGTGTAGCAGTGAATCTCAAATAGAGATGGAGAGTTTAGTAACCATAACACACATATTCTTTATTTGCCAGTTAAACCAGGGCAACACTTTCATCTAAGACCATCCCTGAAGACAACATGAAAACTTCATGCACGGGTCCATATGCTATGGAACAGTGCATAACCTAAACTTGGATGGTCCATTAGCTACCAGTATATTTCTGGTAAAGATGTTGGTCATTATCTATAAAGCCCTAAGTAATGCTTCAAAGTTTGCAACTCCTTTTGCATTTTCAATATCTTTGCATAAGTATGATGTAAATCGTGGTCTATACTTTTCAAAAATAAAAAAATAAACTAGATAAAGATAACCCAATTAAACAAATGAATCAAAAATATTAGATTTATTTATTCATTGAGGAAAATGAAACATTGAACATTCAAAAGGGTTCACAAATTTTTAAGCACCACTGTATGTTATTTATGTCCAAGAAACCCAAGACCATTTATTTCAAAGGAAATGTACTTGTCATGTTCAATCATCCCAGGAGGCATGGCACCTTCCAGGAAATTAAAAGGGTGGAAAGAAGCCTAGAAGCAAGTTTTTTTTGCTGCAGTGTCTCTGCCGCCCCGTTCCCACTTAATGGAATATGGTTACCCATGAAATCACAATGGAGTGTAGAGGGTAGAGCTGCAGCATAAGCCATCTTATACATAAGGTGTTTTAATGATGGGTTTTAGTTCATGTTATACTTGTGCTATTTTCCCATGTAACCTTATGGCAGTGATAGCAAACCTTTTTTTACCTCAGGTGCCAAAAGCAACGGCCTCCCCCGCCCCACTGGAGGTGCTCCGAAGGCCAAAAACATCCTGTTTTCTGACTTCCAGGTTGCCCGTTGTGTCATTTTTCTCCCTCTGGAGACTTCAGGAGGCTTCCCTGAAGCTTCTGGAGGGTGAAAAACAGCCCAATGTGCAAACTGGAAGCCCGTTCCCGAACTTCTGGTTTGCGTGTTGGGTGGTTTTCTCCCTCTGGAGGCTTTAGGGAAGGGTCTGAAGGGTGAAAAATGCCTGAAAATCAAGGCCAAAAATCAGCTGGCCAAGCACACGCATATGCGCTGGAGCTAACAATGCCTTGCGTACTCTCACAAATGGCTCTGCATGCCACCCGTGGCACGCTTTCCATAAATTTGCCATCACGGTTATATGGGCTACAAAATTTAGTATATCAAATTATCGGATCAAACTACTTGTATGAATTTGTGTAACAAGCAGCTATCTTCATTGTTGTTGTGCAACTACTGTTACAATGGACATGCTTTTTTTTAATGTCAGAAATGTGTGTTTTGATATGTGACAGAGAGCTGAGTAGATAGCTTTACATTTTAGTAGGCATTTAAATTCATTGTTTCTTATTTTCCAATTTCACTGCTTTGAATTTACAATCGACCATATTCCCCAGTAGTCAGTGGGCATGCATGCATTGAATAAGTTCAAAGCAAAAGATTATCCCTATGACTTTTCTTTAGGCAAAAGAAGTCAGTAGGAAGAATCTGTTCAAGTCAGCTGGTTCTCGCTCACGTACTGTTGGAATAAATTAGGGATGGTAACAGAGGCTCTTTGACTATTATCTATTGCTGTTTGTCCTTGGAAATGAACCAGCACCACTAAGCACAATACTGTTTTAATTTTACAGAAAAGTACTTGTCTGTTGGTATTTGTACCAAAGGACACATGGAGCTACAAAGAAGTTGCAGTTTTTCACTAACCGTAAAAACATGATCTGTAAAAAATATAACTCTTAATACAGAATGAAAAACATATTTTTTAAAAATCCAATGATTAAGAGTAAAAAACAGTTTCTTTCTCTGTAATAGTCAAATGAATAAAATTGAACTAGACAAATTGAAGCTAGAAATTCAAGTTGTTGTTTTAAGTATATAACACTTTTCCTGATGAGTTTAGACATTCATATTTATCTAGATATTTATGTCAGAAAGCCACTCAAAAGATGAAAGCAAGTAAATGCATAAAACGTTTAACAAAAACATTGTATAAATACTGTAAAGTACTTATGTCCCTTTCTGTAACCTTGCAAGAATAAGGTGATAGCCATGAATTTAACAAAGGTAAAACTGTTATTACAATTAAGACCCTAATATAACCCTAACATACACTGAATAATACCTGTTTCATTATAAATTTGAATTTAATTTAAAATAGTTTAGAGTAGACAGATAAAATAGTCAGGAAATTCTAAATCTTTGGCTAATAAGCACATTTGGAATTTAGAGATATAGTATAATCATCATGAAAAATGACTGTTATGGTGGGAGTACATAAACACTCATTTCAGAAAAATGCATACAGGTGAAAAAATGTATTTTCCGAGTCCACTTATTTGAACAGGTTTTTTTTTCTTTCATTCACATCTCTTCATCAATGTTGTTTTTCTTGCCACATTTTTAGAATGTAAAATCCATGCATATTTTACTCTTCATACATACATAAAACCCAATCACCAATAGTTTCCCCCAGCATTTAGACAAGAAAACTTGAGAGAAATGAGTATGGACAAAATAGTTTATTCCTAGGTAACCTATTTGGGAGTGCCCTGTTTATAGACTCTGAGTGGATTGATGCAACATATTAAGTAATTGTGGTTTATAAAATTTGTCATAAATTGGGTGTAGTCCTTAAACAGCCTTAGCCATAAACATTGTTAACTTAATTCAATGAATAAAATCAAGAGACTATATTAAGTCTTATTACAGTGTGGGATTTGTGCTCTCACCCTTAATGGTATAAGTTATTTTCAGTTAGATGGGCAGCGCTGTGTGTGTGTGTGTGCGCGCGCATGTGTATGATTAATAAAATAAACAAGAATGTAAGTACTTCACATTGAATGTGTATCATATATGTGTTTGTATGACTTAGTTTACATAATGCTAAATTACAATTAGATGATGTGTTCCTTTGCTTACCTTTGTGGCAATTCACACAATTTTTAATTTGATGAATCAGGATTTATAAAATTTCTCATCTCACTCTGAAAAGTGACAGTACTGTATTTAAGGTTACAAGCAAATCTGCCAGTAAATTGACCATATCTTCTGATAATAAATCATGTAGAAGACCATGTCTGTGACATTGGCATGGAATTAGATGTAGATTAGATTAGAAAAGTACTGAAAGAAGATGACTAGAAACAATTATTTACATAAGAAATAGTATACGTGTTTGGAAACTATAAGGAAAAAAATCAATCTTTTGTTTGAATTATGCATAAATAATGTATTTTACCTAGACAAATTGTTGGTACTACAAATACCAATGTTGTCTAAAAGTTTATTGGGTTATAATTGAAGTCAAAGATTACAGATAATATAAGTTATTTGGTTTCTTCTATTTTTGTGAGCAAATTTTTGATGACCAGTGGCTGTGTTTTGGAAAGTTATAGTCTTTGTGGGTGGGATGCAAATCAAATTAAGGCACTTACAAAATGATACAAAACATGCTAACATCAGAAATACTAAAGGAGATCTTAAAGAAGAGTGAAGCCAAAAATTAGTAACTACAATATCAACCATCAAAGTAATATTTTCTATGGAAAGTTTTTAAAAAATAAAGAAAAATAGTAAGAAATAAAATAGCAAAAAGAAAGTAAAGAAGAAAAATTATAAATAATTGCTTCTTTACAATAAAACCATTTTTTCCTGTATATTCTCCTATGTACATAATGTTAGAATGAGAGCTGCTATTAAACTGTTTATACTATACATTGAATATGTGATCTAGTGACAGAGTAGTTGTGTTTATATTTGTACTAAAGCCAGAGGTGGGTTTCTACCGGTTCGGCCCGTTTGCCCCAGTTCGGCCTGGTTTGTGCCAGTTTGGCCTGGTTTGGCCCGGTTCAGCTCGGTTTGGCTGAACTGGTAGTGGCATGCCAGCCTAGGTCGTAGAACCAGCAGTGACTCAGGCTGGACCCACCGCCAAACCGGTTTCCTGGTCGCCATCACCGCCAATTTTTTTTAGTTCTGCGCATTCTCAGAACAATTTCTATTGAACTGTGCATGCGCAGGCAAAACACACACATGAGCGAACTGGCAGTAATGCTGGCCAGAACCCACTCCCTAGCTAAAGTAGAACGTGGCTTGTTTTTGTACAAAAATAAGCAAGATATACCGTATGCAGCCTTAAGTGTAAAACTGTGACTAGATTTATACTTTGTGTCATAGAATGAGTATGGTTTGTTGAATAAGACACAGTCAAATATAATTCCAGATAGTCCTCAATGTGCAATTGGGAGCAGGACATCCATTGCTAAGCAAGGCGGTTATTAAGGGAATCAGGCTTGATTTTACAACCTTTTTTTGCCATGGCTGTTAAGTAAATCACTGCAGTTATTAAGAGAATCACAGTCGTTAAATTAATCCAGCTTCTCCAATTGACTTTGCAGTAGGAAGTTGGCTGGGAGGGTTGCAAATGGTGATCAGATGATCCACGATGCTGCAACCATATACATGCTGGTTGCCAAGCATCTATATTTTGATCATATTAACCAGGGAGATGCTGTGATGGTTGTTAAATACAAGGACTAGTCACTTTTTTCAGTTCTTTTGGAACCATGACTAAATGTATGTTTGTAAATTGAAGACCACCTGTATTCAATATGCTGCAACTGAGTAAAACAAAATCTATTATAGCTTAATACTGGGGGTCCTTAAATATGACGCTCATGGTTCATGTTGTGTTTCACTTTCCTTATCCTTGGAACATCCTATCCCATCCATCTTTTTTTGTTTTTTGTTCAGACTATTGCAGCCATTTTGTGAAGGGCAAGCATCCTTCATAATAGCTGCTATAAGCATCCATACTAAAGTTTTGAATTTTCAGATTAGCTCATTGGCCAAAAAAATTGGACACCCAGGATTTAGCATATCAATTTCTAGACACTATTGTTTAACAACATGTTTCTAATACAGGTAATCTTTGGCTTACGACCATAATTTCTATTGGTAAGTGACATGTTTGTTAAGTGAGCTTTGCCCTATTTTATGACCTTGTCACATTTCTTACGTGAATCATTGCAGTTCTTAAGTTAGTAACATGATTATTGAATCTGGCTTCCCCCAACCTTGTCAGAAGGTTGCAAAAGGTGACCACATGATTCCAGAACACTGCAACTGTCATAGATATGAGTCAGTTGCCAAACATCAGAATTTTGATCATGGAGCCATGGGAATGCTGCAATCGTTGTAAGGAAGAAAATGGGTCACAAGTCAGTGTTTTTTTCAGTGCCATTGTAACTTTTAATTGTAACTGAATGAACTGTTGTAAGTCAAGGACTATCTGTAATGACAGGCATGTTGTAGGCATATATATGTATTCTACTTTCTCTTCCCTGTGTTGCAAGTGTGGGAGGTAATGCATTCTTGAAAGAATGTTGGATTTAAAATGTCCTATATTTGAAACAAAAACTTACGCAAATATGTCGTGTCAAAAGTACATTGACACAGCATGATGTCAAGAGCAATAAGGAAGCACGTTATAAAGTTTCCCTACAGGAAAGATGTTGTGTAGGGTTGCCAAGTAACTTATCCTTGATATATTGTTCATATTCTGACTTTCAAAATCCAAGGTGCTTAATAGTTTAAAATAGCTTTGGTCCTGCTAGATGCAGAGATTTAGCATTCTTCCATACACAGCAGTGATTCCCAATGTAGGGCCCACACCCCTCAGGGGGGCAATTTGATTTTTAATGAGGGCAATTTGAACCTTGTTTAAACCAAGTTAATGGCCTTTTAGGCTTCTTCTGAGTAAGTAGAGTTCACTTTTTGAGTAAAGTAAGAATTGTATGTCACAAGGGGGGCATCAGGATTTTAGAGAAGCCTAGTTGGGGCATAGCCCCCCCCCAAAAAGGTTGGGAACCACTGATATACAGTAATTGAAATAATTTAATTGTTATAGTTGATCATCATAAAAAATAACATGTAGATAAATGATAAATAAAAATGCACTTCATCCTTGTTAATATTGTATGAAATCTTTAATATTTAAGTTCTGTCATAATTGTACCGTCGCCATTTCTTATATTTAGGTTCATTCATTTACATAATTTTTAAACTACATTAGGCCTATAAGATAACTGAGGTCCATTTTCTTTCTAGCAACTAAATAAATTAACTCTACTTTAGATGAGTAAATAAATTAGTTTCTGTTCACTGGTTGTGTATCATTTAATGTAGAAAACGAACATTAATTTGAAAATTTGAGGTATATTATTTTTAATAATGTATCATATATCAAGAACTGAATAGTTATAGAAGAAATATGTTGTGTTCCTTTTTCTTCACTCTTACAGTTGATCCAATTAAAAACATCATTAATTGGAATACTTTTCTTATCCTTTTCAGATCAAAGAGCTTGGTTGGTTTAAAAAAGAAAAGAAAATTATTGGAACTCTTGATCAAAAGTAGAGTTTTAGTGATAGAAAATTGACTGTGTTCAAGTGAATTCTGACCTCCCCAATAGTCTCTCCTAGAACCTCATACTGAAGTTCTTACGAACCTAAAGTTCTGTAGGACACAGTGTGAAAAATTGTAGAGAAGCAAAGTTGACCTTGGTGGAGGTATGTGGGGAGTGCTAGCAAATCATGAGCTGGATCTGCAAAATAAGAAAGCATGAGAAAGAAACTTAAAATTGTCCTGCCTTGAATCTCTTTGGTATAAAAGGGAAAGAAAAGAATGATTCATGATTATTATGGCCTATATCGATATAATGAGGATCTAATATTTTTTTGTGTCTGCTTCTTGAATTGGCCTATCTTGAGGAGCTGGCATAAGCCATAGTATAGAACAGTGGTAGTAAACCTGGTCCCTACTGCCCACCAGTGGGCGTTCCAGCTTTCATAGTGGGCAGTAGGGTTTTGTCCGATACTGAAGCACTTCCTTTTTTAAATTTAATTGACTTCCCTACTTTATAAATCACCATTACTGTGGAACCGGTGGGCGGTTAGAAAATTTTACTACTAATAGAGATACAAAAGTGTGTGGTAGGTATAAAGTGGTTGACTACCCCTGATATAGACTATATACTATAGATCCAAACACTGCTATCTACTGGCTGTATATTACTGTAAGAGTTGCATAAAAATACTTTCCAACAATGAATTCTAACCCATTCTATTCCTTCTTTTCATGAAATACAGTATTTCAGGTATATTGCTATTCTGCAGTAAACTAGAAACAGATCTTCTTGAACTCTGCTGACCTTCCGTAAATTATACATTCTTTCGCAAAATATATGGATTTATTTAGTAATGTAATTTCTCAGCAATGCAACCAGAGTCCCAAAGGTAATCAAAGGCAATTTCATTGTAATTCTGTAGTTAACTCTATCAACCAAAAGCATGTATCGCCATAGCATTATTACATATATTTTATTTTCCAAAGTGCTGCGAAGTTATTCAATCCATAGAGTGCTAACAATGATGCCATGTCCTGATTGCTGTTGCCTACCAATTAAGGTAATTCTAATGGCTGTGCAAACTCAAATATTATTTTTCCTTCCACAAGGAAACATATGCAGGGGAAATTTCACATCATATTGGTTGTGTTCACCCATTATGCTAATATTTATGGTTTCTTGCTTTTAGTTTACCATGATATGTGGCTAATTTAACAAATGATGGAAAAATCAAACTATGGCATGTGAACCCAATGACTGATGATAATGAGTGAAATTATTTGCAAAATTATCTTTTAATTCTGATGCAGATAGAGAATTAGGCTGCAGCTCAAGGCTAGACAGACTAATATCAACATCCAATCAGAATGATGGAGGAAAACCTTGGTAGGGTCAGAACTGCCGAGAATAGTGTTTGTTTTTGAGAAAGGGAAAATGATCTTTGTTGGGAAGGGTCAGCATAGAATTTGATCACTTGCCTGCATTCTTCTGTCCCATTCTTCATCAAATTTTAAAGCCCAACTTACACCAAATCAGGATTCAGGACTGAGTATATACTGTATTATATCAGCAAACAAATTGATCTAGAAGTTCAATTTGGGGACACATCATTGTCAATAATTGATACTTGTTTATCCAGTGTTTGTCTTTTTAATGAGGGGATGAATAATGATCTTTTATTCCTGAACTTCATTCAACCTTTGTGGACCAAAAGGCTGGGTAGTGCCGCTGTTTTTATTTTTGCCTGCATAACTTGGAATGATTTTTCCAGTTTGTTTTTTTCTGTTGCTGGGGCAAGCGAAACCTATGCATCCAATAGGGCCGTTAGATTTTATATTGTATATCTATATGAAAATAGGCGATTTGTAAAGGAATAAATAATTTCCTTTTATGTCGCTGTTTTGAAGTTTCTGGACCCTGGAAGTTACACCTCTTATGACTCCTGATTCAATCTATTTTATTCCATTTACTTATTAAATAAGTAAATGGAATAAGATAGATTGGATCCATTTGTTTCTGCTTTCCTTCCACTTTTCCCAGTGTTGTCAATTTAAATATGCTGGGTTTGGGGATAATGGAAAATGGTGCCTTGCTCTCCCCCCTTAATCTGTCACTCTTTGGTAAAGGGACGGTGGGGAAGAAAATTGGGGTGGGATTGGGACACAAAGTGCATCTCTTACCTTTTCAGGTCCACCTCACCGGTCCTCACCATTGTGTCCAGGGAAGCCACTGGTTAAAAAAAAGAGAGAGAAACCCTTCTCGTGAGTTCAAGAAGTTTGATAGAACTCATGAGAAGAGTTTTTTTTTTACCTGCAGCTTCCCTGGACACAGGGTGAGTAATGCGACGGAGCTGGAAAGTTAAAAGGTGCACTTCACTTCTCGCCTACCCCAGAAATGAATAAGCCCTCCCCCTCTAATAAGCCCAAGGGCATAATTTATGTGTTAAAAATATATAAGACCTGTCTTATTTTCGGGGAAACATGGTAGGTGTTCATAGATCTGTTGCTTGATTATCTTTTCTAGGATCCCTAGTATTGGTTCAGGCTGATTGGTCTGCAGTTTCCTGGATCCATTTACCCCCCTTTTTGAAGATAGGAACATCAGCTCTTTTCCAGTCCTCTAGTAGTTCTACAGTGCTCCATGGTCTTTGAAATATATGGTTCGATGGTTCCGAGATCACATCTGCCAGCTCTGAGATCAGTTCCAAGATTAATCTGTTAGCTGTTAATATATTGATTCACAACATTTTGTTTGTTTTGTTCCTTTAAAGTTTTCTGTCATTGACCAAATAAATATGACTGATTGATTAATTCATCATTCATTGCACAATTAACTCCTAGACATATTTTTCTTGTTGTAACTGAGCTCTTTCATGTCTTTGAATATAGTCAGCCTTGTTTCTGTGTGCTCCATCTGGTGAGATCCATGTATTTCATTTTGAATGTCATTTTAGTTGTTTGAAGAATGTAAAAATTGAATTGACAGAAACTGATTATCCTTCTCCTGCTTCATTTCTGTTTCCTAAAGCATACACTTAACTACGTTTGCTTCATTGCTATTTGCAACTTCAGTGTTTCAGTTTGCAACCACATGAATATACAATGTCTTCCTTGCATCTCCTGCCAGTTTTAGATTGAACTTGACTATAAAACACATACACTTCTTCTAATTCTGCATCAATGATTAGGCCCTGGATTTGAATAACCATCATATTAAAAAGTTGTTTGCGAAATCTAATTGATATTATCAGTGACTACATTGTACATACATTAAATAATGCTTTTGGTATATCCTTCCTGAATATAAAAGCGAAGTCTTCCTTTCTTTGTTTTTTGTGTCCTGAATAGTAAAGGTACTACTGGTAATTATCAGTGGATAATTACCTTTTGTAGGTATGAGCCATGGTGGCTCAATAATTAAAGTGCAATAATTTAGGCTACTTCTGCTGACTGACAGCTGCCTGCAATTTGGCAGTTCATATCTCACCGGGCTCAAGGTTGACTCAACCTCCCATTCTTCCGAGCTGGGTAAAATGAGGACCCAAATTGTTGGGGGCAATAGGCTGACTCTGTAAACCCCTTATAGAGGGATGTAAAGCACTGTGAAGTGGTATATAAGTCTAAGTGTTATTGCTATTAAAAACTGGCCTGTGTTAGTACAGCACCAACTCTCTGTCACATTTTACACAGGGTGGAATAAGATGTAATTGCGGCAAACTATCCGTCAAGCACTTCCTAACATAATCATGTGTAGAGATGCAATCAATACCTGCAAGGGGAAAAAAAACCCAGACACAAAAATATTCCTGATAAGTTTTGACCTTTAGCAATGTGCTTAATAGAAGACTTAAATCAACCTAGACCAACCTGACACTCTTCAAATTTCCCAGCCAATGCTAGCCAGCATGGCTGAAGAGAGTTTTATTCCCAACGCATCTGGAAGGCATCATATACTAGGAAAGATTATTTAAAATATATAGCTTCATCAAAAAGTACAATTCATTTAACATATTCTAAACAATATTTTTCCACTCACCACATACATTTTGTTAATGCTGCATTTTACTGAGACACAAATGGATTGTTTTGTCTCTCTCTCTCTCTTTTCCCTTCAGAATGCTGGCAAATAATATAAAGAGGCAAGATTTAATGTCCTGGAACTAGCTAAACATCGTGGTTTGGTTACTATACTTTCTGCAGTTGTGGCTAGGCATATCATATCTGGTCTGCAAAAGTCCAGATTACAATTAGATAGCACCAAAGTCTCTTTACAGCCATCTACGGTTTTTCTATTTTAAATATTTAAGTGGCTATTTCTGTTGTTTCAGCCTTAAATTAATCTGTCTTCTCCCTCCTCTTTCTCTGTTCACTTTCCACTTCCATTATAGTGATCTCAAAATATTTTTTAAATTATTAAAGTAAAATATAGAAGTAAATTATCCAATTATTCAATGAATATTCACATGTCTCAGAACATGGGTGTCAAACTCATGGCGTCACTGGCATCACGTGACATATCGGGAATTTCTCCCCTTCGCTAAGCCAGGCATGGGCATGGCCACCATGTGATGCATCTGGCCCGTGGGTTGGTAGTTTGACAGCCATTTCTTAGAAGATGGTAGTTCAAAATACAGTTCTTCCCATAAAACTGTATTCTTATTTCAGAAACTGTTTCCAATGAATCTACATGTACATGTGTGATTTGTACTTTTGAAAACAGACGTATGGGGAAGATGGGACTTTCTTTTTTTGGAGACAACGTAGCTGTCAAAGATGGGATGTGGTGGTTCAGTAGCTAAGATGCTGAGCTTGTCGGTCAAAAAGGTTGGCACTTCGGCGGTTCAAATCTCTAGCGCCGCATAACCGAGTGAGCTCCCATTACTTGTCCCAGCTTCTGCCAACCTAGCAGTTCGAAGGCACGTAAAAATGCAAGCAGAAAAATAGGGACCACATTTGGTGGGAAGGTAACAGTGTTCCATGCGCCTTCGATGTTTAGTCATGCTGGCCACATGGCCATGGAGACGTCTTCAGACAGTGCTGGCTCTTCAGCTTTGAAACGGAGAAGAGCAATGCCCCCTTGAGTCGGGAAGGACTAGCACATATGTGCGAAGGGAGCCTTTATCTTTACCCTTTTAGCTGCCCAAGAAAGGACTGTGAGTATTGCATGGTATAGAATTGAAACTGCACATTTTGATATCCAAACTATTTCTCCTAAATTGGATGCATACCTAGCAATGCTTAGTAGGGAAGCAATCATTTCAGTTCTGGAAATAAATGCACAACATTCTTATTCCAGCAAATTAAAGTGCTCTTTTTGGATGCATTCAAAATGAAACTGTGACAGCACAATATAGCTTATTTTTTATGAACAATGTTGTCAGTTCTGTCCAAATAGAACAGGGCTGTCAAATTCCCGGCCCGTCTGTTTTAGTGAAGGGGGAAAAAGTCCTGATACATGATACCACCGTGACGATGTAAGTTTGACACCCCTGACATAGAACATTCTTCCATGCAAGTGTCTAAGGGTCACTTAAACATAAATGTCTTCAGTTTGACCAACCTCCAGATGTATGGACTGCAGCTTTCAACATTCCTCATCCAACCTGGTCACTGTTTGAGACTTCTGAAAATAGAAGTTGGGTTATCTGGGGGTATGCAGCTGTGGGAAAATACTATATTTTGACAACCTTTTCCCATGCTTATTTTTTTCATTAATCTGACTGAAAGCCATTTATTATGGGTATATCAAATTAAATCCAGGATGAAGAAAAACAATCTCTATTTCATCAAGGACTAAAATAACAGTGGCTTTCTCAATATTTTAAAGTTATTCTCAAAGAGCTCTCCAAATATTTTTCCTCAGAATAACTAACTTGGATAATCATTCATAGCAAAGCTACAAGTATATTTTGCAGTTCTTGTTTGATGTGCCAGGCATTGTTATAAACATCATTAATTACATTTTTTGAGTGAGCATTTGACTGACATCTGGACAGCTTTGGATAATGCTGGATATGATTAAAATAATATATTTTAATCATATATTACTAGTACTCTTACTGTGGTTCAGTGGCCTAGAGGTGGAGCTCTTGCCTCACAATCAGAAGGCTGTGAATTCGATCCTAGGTAGCAGCAAATATTTCTCTCTCTTTGGGCACAATGAGTAAATATCAGCTGTGAACTCTGCAATGGTGACAGGAAGGGAATCCGGCCAGTAAACACTCAGCTCAATTTAGGTGCACTAACTCCACCCCAATGCAAGGGATTACAGGATAAAAAAAATTACTACTACTCTTACTACTCTTAGTTTCATTACAACAAATAAATCATGGAATGAGAAAAACAAAAGAGGAATCAAACCCCATGTCTTGCCCCCAAAGGTTTTCTATTTCATTTCTAACTCTATTCTCCCTTCAGCAATAGTTGTAAGGAACGTGCAAAGGTACATCTACAATATAAAACCATCACATTGGCAATGAGGGTGCAATATTTTTTTTTACCATCTGCTTGCTGTAGTTCACATTGTTTCAATGGAAATTTCCAAGACAGTTTGTCTGAAGGATTTTTTGCTTCACAACGGTGAATTATGACCACTGCTGCTGTTGGACATGCTCCAGAGTTTTCTGACACGAGGAGTTTTATTGTTAGAAAAGTTTGAGAGAGGGCTAGCTACAAATGGTTCAGGAGAAGAGGACAGGCATTTTTCCCCCCTAACTACTTTACTTGCAAAGCCACACGGCCTTCTGAAAATGCTCATTGCTCTTGTGAAGCCCATAAAGTCCAAATATCTCAGAGTTATAAAACCCTTGTCATAGCATCACAAGCTTCAGCCTATCATTACGGCTGAATGCTTTAGATTTTTTGGTATAAACCACACAGTGGGAGAAAGCTGTACAGATGATTGTATTGCCTTTGAAAGATGATCCATCTCTTGTACCTTTGGGCCCTTCTTGGATCAAACTTTGTAAGATAAATTTGGGCTTACGTGAAAAGTATTACCTGCATAAGTGATTAAATAAAAGATCTGTGTTTTTTCTCCACTATCTTCTAGTAACAGTGTTTTAGCTGTGGAAGTCACCGAACAAGATTCTTAGCTATTAATAGCAATAGCAATAACATTTAGACTTATATACTGCTTTACAGTGCTCTCCAGCCCTCTCTAAGCAGTTTACAAAGTCAGCATATGGTCCCTAACAATCTGGGTCCTCATTTTACCCACCTCGGAAGGATGGAAGGCTAAGTCAGCATTGAGCCTGGTGAGATTTGATCTGCCAAATTGCAGGCAATTGGCAGTCAGCAGGAGTAGCCTGCAGTCCAGAATGCAGCCGCGCGGGTCGTAATGGGAGTACCGAGATACTCCCATATAACACCTCTCCTGTGCGAGCTGCACTGGCTTCCGGTGGCCTTCCGGGTGCAGTTCAAGGTGCTAGTTCTCATCTTTAAATCGCTCCATGGC